>CM066038.1:49367065-49576183 GCA_033557465.1 Ichthyophis bannanicus | reverse complement strand
CCTCAGTCTTAGCTAAGGAGCTCTATGAATGTGTTGTCATACCTTTCATGATTTAGTGTGCAATGTGGTCGCCTCTCCATCCGTTGACTGTACAGCGCCTTGTTTCCCAGCCTGTTGCTGTTGACGAGCGCTCCCACTTTATGCTTTCTTGCTGTAGATTTTTGCAGAGTTTCAACGTTTTCTTTTTTTTTTTCTGCATTTGCTGCTATATGATCACATCTATGGCTCGGCACTCTGCCACCCCTCCTTGTCCGCATTTAATTTTTTTCTTTCCTGTCCATCGTTGAGTCATTTGATTTGTGCAGCAGCTATTTTCCAGATGCGGGTTTAAAAAGGGCACCCAGTGTTGCAAGGAACCATGTCCATTAGGGACCACCCATAAAGGGTGCCTGCAATGTGTGGGGGCCCTGACCATAAGCTTGCCACCCATTTCTTTTGTATGCTTACATTGGTTCAAAAAGAGGGCTTTCACCGTGGGCGGGGGGCGGTCTGCGCTTGCTGCACCCAAACAAAATCGATTGTGCAGAGCTGGAAAAAAACTAGATTACCTTAAAGCAAAATATGTTTCTCCGCAGTTTATTTTATAAGTATAATATGTCACAGTAGTGCTTTGAAGTAGGATTGCGCTGTATGTTTCATTCTGTAAACATCTAATTATGTCTGTTACCCATTACGATATAAGGAAGGAGCAATGAAATATTTTCTTGACTTTCCTTTGACTTAGCAGGTTGTCAATGGAACCAAGCATGCGGACCAATTGTGAAGAACTGTTATAAAAACTAGCATTGCGGGAGGACCTTTTATATGCCTTGAGGATCAGGCACAACACAGCAGCAGGTTGCAACCACGCCACAGCATTTAGCCCATCCATAGTCCCATCACAGACTGTTGTGCAGAACCAGCATTCAGTAATCCCGGAGGGGCACTGTGTCCACTTATACAGGTGAGTCAGCTCTGAGAAAGGAGATGCCCATCACTACCACTCGCTCAGTTTTTCTCCTCTCTGGTTTGTCCTCCTCCCAGTCACAAACGTACTTTAATATTGTTGCTACTCACTGGTCTGTCATTTATGGAATACACTGTCAATAGAGTTCAGTCTTACCTGTAGTAGTGCATTAGAAGTGGGTGAGGGTATTAACCCGGTCCCAGTGGGTAGTTCATCCTCTCTCAAACATTAAGAATCCCTAATGAATGACTTCTCAGGACAGCTACACTGAGCCATTTAAAATAAACCTTGGCAAGAGAAGCTGGAAATAAAGCATTACAGTGGTGTTTTGGTCTCTGAAACAACAATAAAATGATTTAACTGTTTTCAAAAAGGCCAATGGGGAAAAACCCGCCATGTGCATGGACAATTATAGCCCTACGAACCAGAATGGGTACAGGGGTGGGCATGAGCCTGCATGGAGGGGCAATTACAGACTTTCTAAATAATGGTAACTTATCTGCAGTCTGATTATACAATTCACTCTTGTATGTCCATCTATATCTCCAGGAAACAAGCAGGAATGTAGTCCTTCACATATGGTATCATTGGTACCGATGCTGGAGCCTGTGCGGGAACGCTCCCCAGAGTCCAATGGGAAAGCTTTTGGGAGCATCCCACTGTGCCTGCGTCGCTGCCTTCCCACCTTTCCAACTCTCCCTCTTCAGTTTTTCGTTTTCCACGGAGCCGACAGGCAGCAAACTCTGTCACCGCAGAAAATCTTCTTTTTGTGGTCGCGTCTGCCTTCACCATCGATGCCTATACCGGTCTTTTCTTTATTTTTCTTAACTTCTTTTTAAAAAAAAAAAATTTAATTCTTTGGAGGGTCTGTCCTCTCTTGGTGCCAGGTGCCATTTTGGGCACTAGGCCCTCTTTTCTTCCAAAATGGAGAAACCTGTAGTGGTTTAAAAAAAATGTTCAAAGTGTAGCGGTACCATTTCTACTACCGATGCCCATGACTGGTGTCTCAAATGTTTAGGTCCTGACCATTTACCATTGGAGTGTCTCCTCTGTAGAAAGATGACCAAGAGAGGCCTGCAGAATAGAGCTGCAAAACCCGGCACCCTCTTTGCTGCAGATGCGATGTGCATTGCAGCGACATCTTCCGGGGCTTCTCTTCCTTCCATGAATCTCAGGTAACTAAACCCAGGTCTTCTAAGACCGGCCAGTCCTCAAAGGGTAGATCTCCTTCAAAGCATCGATAGTTCTAATAGCATTGCCCTTGAGGAAAACATACTGGCAAAACAGCCCCGGCAGGAGGCCCCGGCCTCCAAAGCATTAACAGGGCTCCAGGATGTTCCCGAAGCTTCCACCTCTGGAGAACTCTTGGTGCCATGTTCTGGTGTCTTGGTGGGTTCCACTGGTACCGACACACAGGCATTGGCAGGGGCCATGGATCAGCGTATCCTGGCCATCGAGCGCAGCCTTGCGGCTCTCTTAGCAGCCTCGGTACCGCTAAGACCACTCCAGGCAGTTCCGCAGTCATCGATACAGTACCCTGACCGCACCTGCTTTAAACGATGCGCCTCGTTCCTTGCTTCCTCCCATGCCGGCCCTGGAATCAGTGTCCGGTATCGAGACAGTCCTATGTCGACTTCAATCGATACAGGCGTCATGCAATGCAAGAACACCCAGCATGCAGATATTTCGAGTCCTCCGATTCCGAGGACTCCATCGATACCAGAGTGATTCTTCCGGAGGATCCCTCTCCTTTTCCTCAACGTAGGATGTTTCCACCTGAGGACATGTCCTTTCAGGATTTCATACGTGATGTGGCAAGGGGACTCTCAATCACGGTAACACCTGAGAAGGAACCGAGGGCAGAAGAATTAGAAATTCTTCAGTACCCGGCAGCGCCTAAGGAGGCTGCTACCCTTCCCATTCATCGAATCTTGCATGACCTCACACTAAGGATGTGGGAAACACCTTTATCGGTGTCTCCACACTCTCGGAGGCTCGATACCATGTACTGAGTTCCACAATGTCCTGGTTTTCAGAAAACACAATTACCACACCATTTAATGGTAGTGGAATCGGTGATGTGTAGGCTCAAGAATGCTAAGGACGCATTCTTCCAACCCTCCAGGCCGTAAAGCGAGGACACTCGATGCCTTTGGGCATTGATGCTTTCAAGCCTCGATGCTATCAGCCAGGATCAGCTCTTACATTCTTTATATGGGAATGTTCCTTAAGGAGGTTACAAGAGATCTGGAGTTGATGGCTCCACTTCTCCCCGATGATAAAAGAACAGACTTCCTCACTCTGGTCAAACATGCCCAGAATGTGTCTAAGTTCATGAACCGTGCAACCTTTGATTGCTTTGAGTGCATTAGTAGAACCTCTGCTATTTCCATCAGTGCACGTTGCATTGCCTGGCTTCAGGCATCTGATTTAGAACAATGGGTGCAAGACAAGCTGGGGAACATTCCTTGCACAGGAGAAAATCTCTTTGGCAAGGATTGGCAGGACAAAGCTAATCAGCTTGAGTCCGAAAACATCACCTTAAACAGATTATCAAGGACAACAGCCAACCCAGCTAAGAAAAAGACAACTAAGAAACCCTTTTTCAACCAGAAAAAGAAATTCTACTCATCTTACACCCAGGCTGTCCATTGCCCAGTTCATTGCTCCCCAAAAGGGGCAGCAACAACCCAGACAGCAAAGGAAGGCCCAAGTCCTCAGAGCTCAACCAGCTCAGCAGGACACAGCCTCCTCAGCAGCTTTGACGCCTTCCTAGAGAACTTAGTCATCCTGCCCCTGAAGGGTCCAGAGCCTCTCACCATCCCAGGCAGAATCTGTCACTTTGCCGAAAGATGGCAACAGATAACATCAGAGCCACTGGACTCTCTCTATTGTAACAGAGGGGTAACAAACTCCATTTTCACAGTAGGCCCCATCCCCCATCACTAGACAGTTAAATTCTCAGGGCCCTTTCACCACTCTCTTGTCCCAAGAGATCACCTCACTACTTGCCCAAGGGGCAATAGAAGAGGTACCCATATCCCAACAGGGCATGGGTTTCTACTCCCCCTACTTCCTCATTCCAAAGAAGACAGGGGGATACCGACTCATACTGGACCTCAGAGAGTTGAACCAAGTATCTGTTCCGAGAGAAATTCAAAATGATCTCCCTCGGAAACACTTCTTCCTTACATTCAGCGTCAGGATTGGCTATCTTCTCTAATCTAAAGGATGCATATACACATATTCTCATCCTTACAGATCACAGGAGGTGTTTTTCTTCATTTCCCTCTTTCAAGGAAGACATTACCAGTACAGGGTTCTACCCTTCGGACTGGCTTCCGCCCCCAAGAGTCTTCACAAAATGCATGGCAGTAGTAACAGCATTCCTGAGCACTCTGGGGATATTCGTCTTCCCCTACTTAGACGACTGGCTCATCCAAGCATCAACAGCTCCAGAAGCCAGCTTCACTCTCTCCTGCACAATGCAAATCCTGCAGTACCTGGGGACTGATCATAAACCTCCCAAAATCTCATCTCACCCCTTCTCAGTACCTAGAATTCATAGGGGCTCTTCTAGACACAAGGCAGTCAAAAGGCTTTCCTGCCACAACCACGTTGTCTTTGAATACTCCAGCTGGCCTCTCAAGCAGCTATGAAGGACTTTGCTAACTGTTTGAGAAATGCTTCAGCTGTTGGGACATATGGCATCCACTGTACATGTGGTTCCCTATGCTTGCCTTCACATGCGAGCAGCCCAGTGGACCCCTAACCTCTCATTGGACACAGGTCGCCTAAGGGACAAATCAGAAACTCGTCATGTCTCATTTCATCGCTACAATGGTGGCAATCGCTGGAAAATCTTCTAGTAGGGTCCCCTTTCCAGCAGCCACTACATCAAGCCACCTTAACGATGGATGCATCCAAGTTAGGCTGGGGAGCTCACTTGGACAATCTCTCCACTCAGGGTCTTTGGACCGAGCAAGAGGCTTATCTTCATATAAACCCCCCTGGAACTCAGAGCCCATCTTCTATGCTCTTCATGTATTTCAGACCCACCTGAGCTACAACACGGTACTGGTACAGACCGACAATCAAGTAGCCATGTTCTATGTGAACAAGCAGGGGGGAACAGGATCTCGGGTGTTGTGCAACGGAAGCTCTACGCCTCTGGGCCTTCGCCAGAGATCTTCAAATCCACCTTCTAGCGGTGTATTTACCAGGCACACACAATCTCTTGGCAGACAAGCTCAGTCAAGTCTTGCTGCCACACGAATGGTCTCTTCATCCAGAGCAAATTGCTCGAATTTTTTTAAATCTGGGGAACTCCAGATATAGACCTATTTGCAAGTCCTCAGAATGCCAAACTTCCCCGGTTCTGTTTCCAGAATTCCGGCTCAGAACTGTCAGGCAAGGGATGCCTTTCACCTCCACTGGGGTCAGGACTTCCTCTATGCCTTCCCACCCACTCACCTCATTCCCAAAACTCTAATCAAGCTTCAGAGAGACAAGGACCATGTGATCCTCATAGCCGCACGATGGCCATGGCAAACATGGTATCCTCTGCTTCTACGTCTCTCTCAAGCCAGTTCCTCTGGAGTTGGGATATGCTCCAGATCTTTTTTCTCAGGAGAACTGGACGCTATTGCACCTGAATCCTCGGTCTCTACATCTCAGGGCTGCTGAGAGCCTAGAATTCCAGGATATCAACCTTTCCCAACAGGTTAAGGATATCCAGTTGGCTTCAAGAAAATCTTCCACAAGGCGAGCTTACACCTTTAAGTGGAAAAGGTTTTCTATCTGGTATTCAAAAAAGGACCCCTTTTCAGTGCCAGTGGAGGCGTTACTGGAGTATCTCCTCCATTTATCATCCTCTGGTCTTAAGTCCAATTCAGTAAGGGTCCACCTTAGTGCCATTGCAGCTTTTCCACAAGCCCTTGGATGGACCAACCTGTTTCCTCCTCTCAACCACTTGTAGCAAGGTTTATGAGAGAGCTACTCTCAACAAACCTCCCATTAAGACACCACCCGTGGAATGGGATTTGAATCTTGTCCTTGGGGCAACTCATGAAACTGCCCTTCGAACTCTTAGCCATTACATCTCTAAAGTTTCTTTTGGAAAGTGATCTTCCTAATTACTCTCACTTCTGCAAGACGCATCAGTGAGCTCCAAGCTTTAGTGGCTGATCCTCCTTATACAAGGTTCCACCATGATAAAGTGGTTCTTAGGACTCACCCTCACTTTATGCCAAAGGTGGTGTCCGCCTTTTCATTTAAACCAATCGGTTTACCTTCCTGTATTTTTCCTAGGCCTCATGCCTCCAATGCATAAAGAAATCTTCATACTCTAGACTGTAAAAGAGCCTTTGCTTTTTACCTTCAGAGAACTAAGCAACATAGAAAAGCTTCCCAGCCTTTTGTTGCTTTTGACTCCAGTCATCTTGAGGGACATTATCTAAATGGATTGCAGACTGCATATCCTTTGCCTATGAGAGTAAGGGACTTTCTCTCGAAGGTCATGTCACAGCTCACAGTGTGAGAGCAATGGCAGCCTCTATGGCTAACCTTCGCTCAGTGTACATGACGACATCTGTAAAGCAGTCACTCGGGCTTCGGTACACACCTTTGCAGCCCACTACTGCTTAGACAAGGACTCCGTCGGGATGCCTCGTTTGGTCAAGCTGTTCTCCAGCGTCTCTTTCAGACTTAGAACAACTCCTACCCGCCATCTCGAGTTTTGATTCCAGAGATCCATGGGAAGAAACATGACCCATCTTAACCTGGGTTTTGCAGCTTCTGGGGTCATCTCCCTGGCATCTTTCTGCTGGGGAGTCCCCATATGTGAAGACTACATTCCTGCTTGTTCCTGGAGATAGCGTAATTACTGACCTGTAACAGGTGATCTCTGGGAACAGCGTGAATTGAGTCTTCACAACCCACCCACCTCCCCTAGGAGTTGTCTCTCTCTCTCTCTCTTCTTTGTCTCAGCTATAAACTCAACTGAAGAGGGAGCGTTGGATAGGCCGGAAGGCAGCGACGCAGGCGCAGTGGGATGCTCCCAAAAGCTTTCCTATTGGATGCTGGGGAGCGTTCCCACACAAGCTCCTTTGGTACCGATGATACCCATATGTGAAGACTCAATGCCTGCTGTTCCCGGAGATCACCTGTTACAGGTGAGTAACTACGCTTTATCCCATGAGCAAAGATTCTTTAAAGGCTGTGTCGGACCAGACACAGTGTTTTGGCTTTATCTGTGCTTGCTATAGGGGAAATTTTTATGAATGAAGAACAATCTACAAGACCTATAATGATACTATTAGCATTGCATGGTACAAACCAAAGAACATCCCAAATCCTCTGGCCCAACCTGTGTAAATCACTTCAACTGGGCATTAATATGCCTTTTTTTCCTAAGAATAAAATCCCAGGAACATATCTGTGTTTAATTGTTCAAGAGCTTACACCTCTAATCAGAGGACAAAATGTGCTAGCCGCTTGCCATTTGAGTGTGTTAAAGCAAACACTGTTAACAGAAGCACCTCGTATTCCTTTATCAAAATATTGCAGAAAAACGAAACCGATCCAGTTTAATTTTCCTGGTGTTGAAAAACGGTAGATCCATTATTCCATTTGTAAAAATAACCAGTCATAGTCATCTCGCCATGCGCTGCCTTTAAGAATGTCGAATCCAGCAAAAAACAAATCCTCAAACATGTGCAAAAGAAATACAGTGCGCTGCAAGGGGAACAGTCATGTGACGTATAATATCCCGCTTCACGGTTCAGCCATATGTATGAGGAGACACTTTAGCAAATTAGTGCAATTTTCTTAGGTATTTATAACTTGCACATTTAGCTTTTTATTTTCCAGCTAATTAGGGGCTTTTAGAAGTTATATAAAAATGGCATTTTTATGGTGCAGGTACTATTGCTGCCTTTTTTAGTTGAATTAAATATATATATATTCCACATCTGAGGTGTTATCAGTGAGGTAAAGGCACAAAAACAAAGTGGTTGATCCAAGTCAGGCAAGAGGAAAGATGAAATCGTTTTTCTGGTAGTTCAGCATCCATAGGTGAAATAACCTGTAGTATAGGCAGAATAGGAATAAATGACTTGAAAGTAGAATATACTGCTGAGTCCTTTATATTCAAACTCCCATCTATATGAAAACATAGACTGTTCTAGCAACACTTCCTGTACACTTGTGACTTGCCACTAATGTAAATACTGTGTCTGTTAGCGGACATTTTAGGGCAGTAAGGTAGCACACACAGACTTAGATGATACCTTTTAATGTTTGTTTCAGTAAAGATAATACTATCTGTTTCTCCCGGCCCACGCAGGAAGTTAGTCCTCACATATGGGTGACGTCGGCGCCGACGGAGCCCTCGCGGAGCAATTTTCCCCAGCTTTCACAGAAAGCCTTTGGGAATTGCAGCGCGCATGCGCGGTCGCCTTCCCGCCCAAGGGAGCCATCTTAGCCAGTCTTCTTTTTTCCGCGGAGCCCTACAGACGTACCCGTCGTGTCCCCGCTAAAAAAGTTGTTTTTCGTGAGTTTTACTCGTTTTTCAATTCGGTTCGAAGCCTGTCGTTTTCCTGCCCGGTCTCGCGACGCCGTTGCGAGTCATTACCTTATTTTTCGGTTTTTCTGATTTTAGTAAGTTTAATTATAAATATTTCCCTGGAAGCACGGTAATTTGACCTTGCAGGGGCCCTTTTTCCCCCGATGGCTGCCAGTAGTTTCAAGCGGTGTGGTCAGTGTGACAGAAATATGTCACTCACTGACACACACGATAATTGCCTCCGCTGCCTGGGCCCGGATCATGAAGAAATGATCTGTGGAGCCTGTGGCAAAATGTCCTCCAAAGCGTTGAGGAGTCGGCGGCATCAGCGGGATAGGATCTTCGCTGACCCCAGCCGTACCCGGACCTCGTCGGCATCCAGAGGCTCCAGCTCTGAACATCGCCGAAGCTCCTCCGACAGGGGTTCTCCCTCCGGAGACCATCGACGGAAGACAAAACCCTCGAGGGCGGCGTCGGTGGACGCTCCTGGCTCCGCGAGGGCCAGGTCGCATAGCCCCGACGGCCGTCCCAGGTCTTTGGAGTAGGAGCACCTCCCGAAGCGACCTCGCCTGGAGTCGGAGTTTGCCTGCTCGGGTAAGTCCGGTGGTCCCTCTGGACTCGCCTCCGAGAGGTCCGACGTCGGGCCCGACGCTGTCGGGGCCCGAGTCGGGGACTGCTGGGTCACCTGAGGTTGGACTCAGGTTGACGGCCTTGGAGAGCAGACTATCTGCCTTCATGGACCAGCAGCGGGCACTGATCGCTAGCCTCGCTGGCGCCGCTGCCCCGACCGCCGGGACGTCGACGTCTAAGTCGACCCCGGAGACCGAGCCGATCCTCGAGTCCATGCGAACTCGAGTCGATCCTCGGTCGAGGTCACCCTCGGCCTCCCGTTCGGGACCGAGGTCGTCGCCGCCGACTCCCTTGGCGTCGGGGCGGCCGACGTCTCCGCCTGCCCGAGCCGACCCCACTGATTCCTCCTCGGAGTCGGTCTGGGAGTCTGAAGAGGAGAAGTCACCTGATTCCTTTCGGACTCGGTGTGTCCCCTCGGACTCACCTGAGTCCGAACCTCGGAAACAGTCCCCTCCGGAGGATGCCCGGTTCTCGGACTTCGTCAGGGATATGGCCAAGGCTTTCGCCTTCCCGGCGGATCCCGAGGAGGAGCCTCGAGCCGAAGAGCTCGACGCCCTTCAGTACGACTCTCCCGCCCGGGAGCACTTTACTGTACCGGTGCCTCCCATGCTGGAACGACTACTCTTCCGCATGTGGGAGAGTCCGGCCTCGTCGCCGGTATTGAGCAAGTGGATTCGATTCCATCTATCGAGTTCGCAAGAGTCCTGGCTTCCAAAAAGCACAGCTACCACACTATTCCATGGTAGTGGAATCGGCCATGCATCGGCTGAAGAGCCAGAAAATGCACTCCTCGGTGCCCCCTGGCAGGGAGGCCCGTAACCTGGATGGCCTTGGTAAGAAGTGTTTCCAGGGCTCTATGCTGGCTTGTCGTGTCCAGACCTACAGCTATACATGGGCATGTATCTCCGAGACCTGGCTAAAGAGCTAGCCGGATTCTCTGCTGGACTGTCCGAGGAACCTTTGCGGAGGTTTCCTCGCCTTACCATCTGGGATTCGGGAATGCTCCAAATTCATGTCCCGAGCAGCCTATGATGGCTTTGAAGCATCGGCTCGTGTGGCCGCAGCCGGCATCGGTGCCCGCCGACAGGCTTGGCTTCAGTCGTCTGACCTTGAGCCTTGGGTGCAGGACAAGTTGGTCGATGTCCCCTGCAGAGGTGAAAACCTCTTTGGCAAGCCCATGGCTGAAAAGGCTGCACAAATCGAGACGGAGACTCTCACCAGGACCAGGCTTTCCAGGAAGACCTCCGCCCCTTCCCAGAAAAAGAAGGGCTCGGGAAAAAAAAAGTCCTTTTACCCGAGAAAGGCGGCTGCCTACAAACACTACCCCAATATCAGGCCCCTCCAGCTCCCCAACAGGGTCAGCAGGCCAAGGGACGGGGTAACGGGTCCCGTAGCAGCAAGCCCCCAAGCCTGCACCACCAGCCCCTGCTCAGCAGGGTGGGGGTTTTTGACTTCCTCAGCATAGCCTCTCCCCCTCAGCTGGTCCCTCCCAGCACCGGAGGCCGGCTGGTTCACTTCGCCCACAGGTGGTCCAACATCACTTCAGATGCATGGGTGCTTCAAGTCATGCGAGAAGGATATCTTCTCCACTTCCATCAGGTCCCTCCCTCTTATTTTCCGGGAGAACCTCCGCGACTCCCTCTGCACAGGGACTTACTCCTTCAGGAGTTAGCAAGTCTTCTTCAGGACCAGGCTGTGGAACCAGTGCCCCACCACCTGAGAGGTCAAGGCTTTTATTCCAGGTATTTCCTAATACCAAAAAGGACAGGAGGCCTAAGACCCATCCTGGACTTGTGCAACCTCAACAAGTTTCCTTGTGCGGGAAAAGTTCAAGATGCTTACCCTTGGAATCCTGCTGCCCTACCTCCAGCAGGGAGATTGGCTATGCTCCTTGGATCTAAAGGATGCCTACACACACATCCTCATCCACCCAAGCCACCGCCAATACCTAAGGTTTGTGGTGGCCGGAAATCACTACCAGTACAGAGTACTGCCCTTTGGCCTGTCCTCCGCACCGCGAGTCTTCACAAAATGTCTCGCGGTGGTGGCGGCCTATCTCCGGCTTCACGGCCTCTATGTTTTCCGTACCCTCGACGACTGGCTCATAAGAGCGTCGTCCCCTCCGGCAGTCACCAATGCCACACATCGCACGGTGACTCTTCTGCAGTACTTGGGCTTTGTCATAAACTTCGCAAAGTCCACTTGCTCCCCTCACAGGATCTCGAGTTCATCGGCGCAAGACTGCACACTCCTCAGGCTCGAGCTTTCCTGCCTCTCGACAGGGCTCAACGGCTCATGGACCTAGCCGGCCGTTTTCGCAGCCAGTCCCTGGTCTCCGCCAGGCGCTTCCTGAGATTGCTCGGCCACATGGCTTCCACCGTCCACGTGACCCCCAATGCTCGCCTGAATATGCGGCCGGCTCAATGGTGCCTTCGCAAACAGTGGCAACAAGCCACCGGCGGCCTAGCCGACTTAGTGCGCCTCTCCAGTCCGCTGACCTCTTCCCTACAGTGGTGGCTTCATCGGCCGAACCTAGTGCTCGGAATGCCTTTTCAGTCGCCTCAGCCGACTCAAGTGCTGACGACCGATGCTTCCCTCCTGGGCTGGGGAGCTCACTGCCAGGGGGCATGTACTCAAGGTCTCTGGACCGCGTGGGAATCTGCTCAACAGATCAACTTCCTGGAGCTCAGAGCTATTCGTCTGGCGCTCAAGGCTTTCTCCCACCTGACTTCTCACCAGTCCGTCCTTGTCCAGACGGACAATCAAGTTGCCATGTTCTACGTGAACAAACAGGGCGGCACGGGCTCCTTCCTTCTCTGCCGAGAAGCTCAAAAGCTCTGCTCTTGGGCCGTCAGTCACGGCATTCTTCTCAAAGCAGTTTATCTCCCAGGCCAGGAGAATTGCCTGGCGGACAAACTCAGCAGGATACTCCAGCCGCACGAGTGGCGTCTGGATCCCTTGGTAGTCTAGAAACTCTTTCTGAAGTGGGGCCTCCCCACGATGGATCTCTTTGCCAGTCCTCTCAACCGGCAACTTCCTCGCTTCTGCTCGCGTCATCAGCCACATCCCCTTCGGGTAGCGGCAGATGCATTTCTGCTCTCATGGTCGGAAAACCTTCTCTATGCTTTTCCTCCCATCCCGCTGGTCTCCCGAACTCTGTTCAAGGTTCTCCGGGACAAAGCGTCCATGATCCTGGTGGCTCCTCGCTGGCCCAGACAGCCGTGGTTTCCACTCCTGTTGCAATTAGCAGTAGAGGATCCGTTCCCTCTGGGGTTTCAACCGGATCTCCTAACGCAGGATCAGGGGTCTCTGCTACACCCCAACCTCAGATCTCTCAATCTAATGGCCTGGCGGCTGAAAGGGTAGTCCTTGCTCCCCTTCTCCTGCCGGCAGAGGTGGAAGAGGTCGTCCTAGCTTCTCGGCGCCCTTCTACCCGCAAATGCTACGCCCTTAAATGGCGTCGCTTTTCCGTTTGGTGTGTACAGCAGTCTCAGGATCCCTTCTCCTGCTCGGTGTCGGTGATCTTGCAGTACCTGCTCTACCTCTCTAATCTGGGACTTAAGTCCAACTCCATCAAGGTCCACCTCAGTGCTCTTTCAGCACACCATGTGCCGGTGGACGGCAGACCTCTTTCCAGCGACCCTCTTGTAGCACGGTTTCTCCGAGGTCTCCTTCTACTAAAACCACCTCTGCGCCCGCCAGCACCTGACTGGGATCTGAATGTGGTTTTACAGCGGATCACCTGTCCGCCTTTTGAACCGATGGCTACCTGTTCTCTGCGTTGAAAACCTTATTCCTGATAGCCCTCACTTCCGCTAGACGCGTAAGTGAATTGCAGGCCCTCGTGTCTGATCCTCCCTTCACTCGGTTCTACAAAAATAGGGTAGTCCTACGGACTCACCCAAAATTTCTTCCAAAAGTTGTCTCCCCTTTTCACATCAATCAGGAGGTGGTACTTCCAACCTTCTTTCCCAGGCCTCACTCCAGCCGAGCTGAACGAGTCCTGCATACCCTGGACTGTAGAAGGGCATTGAACTTCTACCTTGACCGTACGCGGGAGCACCGTAAAGCTGCTCAGCTTTTTGTGTCTTTTGACCCCAATAAATTGGGGCTCCCGGTCTCCAAGCGTACCCTGTCCATCTGGGTTGCTGACTGTATCGCTTGGGCTTATGGGGCAGCCGGACTCTCCTTAGAAAGTCGAGTCACGGCTCATTGTGTTCGGGGCGAAGGCTACGTCAGTGGCTTACCTCCGCTCTGTTCCGCTGGCAGACATCTGCCGGGCCGCTACTTGGTCTTCGAGCCAGACTTTTGCGGTCCATTACTGTCTCGAGAGGGAGTCCCGCAGGGACAGTGCTTTCGGAGAGGCAGTCCTCCGTAATCTCTTCGAGGTTTGAGCAACTCCTACCCTCCATCCCGGATGGGGGCTACCGGTGGGTACTAATTCAGCGAAGATTCCATCCTTCTGTACTGCCGAGCTCGAGGGAGCTCATTTTTGTGCTTAGGGTCTCCGGTAGCCTTAAGCTTGGGAGTCCCATATGTGAGGACTGACTTCCTGCTTGGTCCTGGAGAAAGCGTAGTTACTCACCTGTAACAGGTGTTCTCCAGGAGCAGCAGGAATCAGTCCTCACAACCCTCCCTCCTCCCCGTGGAGTTGCAATCATCTGCTTAAGTTTTTTGCAAATTTTTATGCTGTCTTTTAGCTATGTCATCAGACTGGCTAAGATGGCTCCCTTGGGCGGGAAGGCGACCGCGCATGCGCGCTGCAATTCCCAAAGGCTTTCTGTGAAAGCTGGGGAAAATTGCTCCGCGAGGGCTCCGTCGGCGCCGACGTCACCCATATGTGAGGACTGATTCCTGCTGCTCCTGGAGAACACCTGTTACAGGTGAGTAACTACGCTTTATCTTTTGAAGCTCATTCAGTTAATCAGAAAGGATAACCTCTTGAAAGCAAGCCATCATCTCACAAGCACAAATCTTGTATTTAGTTACCATTGAATATAGCTTATATAACCAAAGAAATTTCCCATAAAGTAAATTTTTACATATATATCTTGTGTGGAAACGTGAATAATCTTAATAAAGTTTTGAGGTCAGTAATGTTTTTGTAAACTGAAAAATTAAAACTGTCATGCAAGTTAAAAGTAATATTCGAAAAGGCAACACTAAAGGGGTCATTAAGAACCTGGTTTAGCGGGGTTGTACGTCCAGGTTGGATGTACAACCCATGCACAGCTGCTGCTCCTGATTCCATCCCCTTTGCTCCACGCATGTACAAGGCATTTTGTGCATGGAGTGCTGGATGGGGGCGGGGCGGAGCATCGGGATGTACAGAGGCCATTCGGGTCTGGCCTCTGTACGTCTCCTGGTGCAGGGATGGACGCCCGACTTACTGCACTTCGGAGGTGGAATAGGTGCTGGGCGCCAGAGCGATGAGGGCATTCAGCCCATCCAAACCCACCAAGCCACTGCCGCCCGATCCCGGCCTTGGGGGGCCCCCGCTGGGGGTCAGGCGGTGGGATGTCTGAGCTGAATTGCACCAGGCCAGACTGTGTCTCCGGCTAACCATGCCAATGCCATAGCATTACAAAATATTTGATTTCCCTATCTACCTTACTATAGGAACTGAACCCACACCCCATGTAAAGATTATTTTTTTGTCGGATCGCTCACCATGAAAAGAAACATTTCTTCTCTCGAAGTGAGCCCTCCTTTTAATCAATTTAAAAAGACCGGATACCTCGGTCAAAAATAGACCAAACAACACTTATGCCATAGCCATTAGCACGCCAGCCAGAGCACTGTGTGGGATGGTTGGGCAGCCCTGGGGAAGTCTTCAGGGGCTGAATGCTGTGCACGCCGGGCCATCTAAGCGCCCTGATTCTGCAACCGTGGGAACATATACCGATAGCTACTGCGGTTGCGGAATCAGGTACAAGGTGGCCCTGTTCAGTTTTTGGCTGTCCAGACGGCTCGGACGTGCACAAGTCAGAATCTGCCTCCACATGTACTGGCTTGATTATATAAATTTTAAATTAGGGTCAGAATTGTTCAACTGTAGAAAAAATGTCTTGTTTCCTGATGATCAACTTACCACAGCACCAAAAGATCATCAATGTATCTTTGCCAAAGCAGAATATCACAGGCTAACCCCTAGGTCGGGACTTCAGCAAAGTCGTCTTCTCTTTGCCATAGATGGGGCAAGATACTGATGTACTATTTACATATTTTATCTAGAACCTTAGGTTAATGCTTCACCATGAGCTTCTTATCTGTAACTTTCATAGTTAACATACAGCCCCTTTGCACAATTTAATCCAAAGTATAATTCCAAACAGGTAATATAGTTTCCTAATCTCAATTGTTCTGACCCTCCATTGTATATGGACTGTAATATGTCATCTTATTTCCCCTATCAGCTTCTCAGTACTGTCTACAACACTGGGCTTATCAGTCTCTACATAGCATAGTCTCTTGATGTTTATCTATCAGGAGAATACGTCACCCTGGCCCCCTGGTCAGTAATGACCCAGCAAATGTATAGCTCTCTGGTGCATTTTTAAGCCAGGGTTTACGTCTAATGGAATGAGATTACTATTTCTATCTTGTCTGTCTTTCCCCCAGGTATTTTAATCTACTGGGTGGATGCTTCACATGTGTTCTGCATCCCAGCTGCCTCCTCGGTGCATCTCACAAAGTCCACTTCCTGACAGTTTAGCCCCCTTCTAGATTATATGTATTTGTTTATTAGTATTTAGCTCACGTCTTTCCAGTACTGGTTCAGGTACGTAGGTATTTCCCTGTCCCCAGAGGACTTACAATCTAAGTTTGTACCTGAGGCACTGTAGGGTTAAGTAACTTGCCCAAGGTCACAAGGAGCACCAGTGGAAATTGAACCCAGATGTCTTGGGTACTAGGCTGTTGCTGTAAGCACTGGGCTACTCCACTCCACTCCCTGCTTTACCAGGAGTTCGCTTCCTTTCAGAGTGTTCATGTGTTCTTTTGACCTCCCTTGGCTGTGAACTGCTATATAACCAGTGACAAGCTGTCCAGGACATTACAAAAAATATAGGAACGTAAAGGAGATGTAGATAACCATTTACACTCAAAATCGCTAACATAGAAATTTGATATTTTTGAGACCATTGTGACTTGCATTGCGATACCCTTAATTTGTTCATAAAAAGCACCATGAAACACATAGAAAGCTTCTTTGAGAACTGTTGACATGAAATTGCAAAAGAAATACATGGTTTGAATTAAGTTGGGTATTCAATGAAACATGCACAATATCTATAACGCTATCTTGAGAAACATTAGTATATAGCAACTCAATGTCCCATGTCAGTAATATAATAGTATCGGGTAACTCTCACAATACTTTTATTTTGGTAATGATATGTGCCAAATCCTTTATGTAGGATGATAAGAAGGGCACCAAAGGTCACAATGAATATAGAAAGTAAAAACAGTGTTTATCTAGTCCAGGACTTTAATCAAGGTGTTCCAGACTGTCCTTTTATAGTAACCTAGTAAATTATGGCAAATAAAGACCTAGTAAGATGGCTAAAGTCATACCTGCTGCTCCATGCAGATTACCCTCCTCCATGCTTTTTTTTAGGGCTGTACCTGCCACAGTCCAAATTTAAGCATAGGCAACATAGCAACTGCCTAGGGTGTAAGCTTTCGAAGGTGCCAAAAAAGAACTTGCTCCTGCTTTCTTTAAGGCTGTGTGTATGTGCTGCTCCAAAGAAATGACATTCTGCTCTTCTGACTCTCCAAGCTTTGATCTCGGACAAGCACCATCCCAACGCCCCAGTCTCTGGTTCTGCTGGCCTGTCTTGCCTATTGGCGCTAAAATCTTAAATCAAGCCCTGACCTCCGCTCAGTGCAGGTTACCCCAGGGGGATAGTTTAAATGGTGAACTGGCTTGCACTATATATGAGACCCATAAAATTAGTATATTTTCAAAAACAAAAATTATACTTTTTTGAATTAACCATGTTTGTAGTCCTGGACTGGACATACACATTTTTTACTTTTTATGGGGTATTGGGGTAGTTTTATTGGATATTTGTGAACCACAAAGTAAAGTACAACATCTCTACATCTCTTAATGAAAACTACTGTTTATATGCCAGTTTTAACAGATTGAAAAAAGTGAATATGACAGGGCAAAGGTGTGGCTGCCCTTCCAGTTGTTAATAAGACCCAAAAGGTTTAGTGAGTTATTAGGCCTTCAATTAGTCAGGTGAAAGGAATTCCACCATTGAAGAAATACTCTGAATTTTCTAACCTCATTGCTGTGATTGTTGTACTTTTATACTTTCAACAACCATAGGTTTCTCTAAGTAGCTGTCTGAGAATATTGAAATGTGAAGGCTATTAAATAATCTCTGAATGTTTCCTGTCAAAATCATTGTTAAGAAGTGGAAGTTGCATGGATTCATTGAAGTCAATGCAAGATCTAGAAGACCAAGAAAAGTGTTGATAGAACTGCCCCAAAACAGGACCCACAAATTTCAGGAAAAGTTTAAACAGACAGTGTAGTAGCCATCCATAGTACAGTGTTGCTTATGCAACAGTGATCTATATGGAAAGTTATGAGAAGGAAACCTTTTCTACAATCATATCACAAAGGTCGTTATATAAAGTATGCCTAAGAAAACCTTGATAAGCCTAAAACATTTTGGAACAAAGTGCTTTGGACCAGTGACATGAAAATTGAAATCTTCAGCCACAGCCACACAAAATACATTTGGACAAAGGTGGATTATTCAAAGAAAAGAACACCATTACTGGCCAAGCGGGGTTATGTGGCAGTCAGTAGCACAGGACATATTGTGCGGGTGGGGGGAAGAATTGATTCAACTAAATGTTAATTTCCAGATCATCCTGCTAGACTAGTCCATACAAGTGGGTTATGCTCTCCTGCCAGCAGATGATATGGAGAAAAAACTAGAATCTTCCAGTGACAACACCAGTGGTATAACATAGAAACATAGAAAAATGATGACAGAAAAAGACCACATGACCTATCTAGTCTGTCCTTCCATATCAACAACTACAACAGTCCCCTTTTTTCCTTTAGAGATCCTCTGTGTTTGTCCCATGCTTTTTTGAATTCAGATACTGTCCTCATCTCTTCCACCTCCACTGGGAGACTATTCCACGGATCCACCACTCTTTCCGTAAAGAAATATTTCCGCGTATCTCTCCTGAATCTATCCCCTTTCACCCTCATCCCATGTCCCCTTGTAGCAGTACTTGCTTTCAATCGAAAGAGGCTCTCCTCCTGTGCATTTATGCCACGGAGGTATTTAAACATCTCAATCATATCACCTCTATCCCACCTTTCCTCTAAGGTGTACATATTAAGATCCTTAAGTCTGTCCACAAATGCTTTATAATGAAGATCACTAACCATTTTAGTAGCCACCCTCTGTACTGACTCCATCCTGTTTATATCTTTTTGAAGGCGCAGTCTCCAAAATTGCACACAGTACTCCAAATGAGGCCGCACCAAAGACTTATACAGAGGCACACTCTCCTCCTTTTTTCTGCCACTTTAAGATCATCAGACACAACCACACCTAGGTCCCGCTGTTCTTTAGTGGACAAAAGTACTTCACCTCCTATATACTATATTGCTCCCTTGGATTGCTGCAGCCCAAATGCATGACCTTGCATTTTTTAACATTAAATCCCAGCTGCCAAATTCTAGACCATTCTTCAAGCTTAGCTAAATCCCTCCTCATGTTATCTACACCTTCCTGGGTGTTTACTCTATTGCAGATTTTGGTATCATCCGCAAAGAGGCAAACCTTACCTGACAACCTTTCCACTATATCACTAACAAAGATGTTAAAAAGAATCGGACCAAGGACAGATCCCCGGGGCATACCACTGGTAACTTCCTTCTCCTTGGATTGAGCTCCATTTACCTGTACCCTTTGTCGCCTCCCACTCAACCAATTTCTTACCCAAACAGTAACTTTAGGGTCCATCCCTAGGGTGCTCAGTTTGTTTATAAGTTGCCTGTGAGGACGGCTTTCCCTCGGTCCAACTCCCTGGTCACCCAGTCAAAGAAATAATCAGATTTGTCTGACAAGACCTGCCTCTGGTTAATCCATGCTGCTTCGGATCCTGTAATCCACTGGACTCCAGAAACCTTACTATTTTCTCTTTCAGCAGTCACAGCTTGGGAATCACCAAGTGTGGCTGACTCATCCTGCTTGTCCTAGGAGAAAATGGAGTTACTTACCTGTAACAGGAGTTCTCCGTGGACAGCAGGATAAGTCAGCCATACATACCCGCCCACCTCCCCTGAGAAGGGCTCAGCCTCTGACCAGTGCCGCCTCCTAGCGGCTAAGGCTCAGCTAGTGACCAACTGGCTAGCTAGGGGCGGGCCGGGGGGCAGGGCCAATTGGCCCATGCTCAGAAGGGCAAAAGCCCTTCTGAGCTATGGAGAGTACTTCCGTCATGGCGCCGTCGGATGACGTCACCAAGTGTGTCTGACTTATCCTGCTGTCCACAGAGAACTCCTGTTACAGGTAAGTAACTCCGTTTTTTTGGAAACCCTTGGCTGGGTGTTAATCAGAAAAATAGCCAGCTGTTGCCTTCCCAATCCTTGGAATTTCAGGGAGCACATTTTGACATTCAAGTGGGGAGAGATTTCCTGCTAGAGGAGAAATTCAAAAGACTTTGATTGCCTGGCACTGTTCTGTGCGCAGCAGTCCTTCAGAGTCTGGAATTATCCTCAGCTTCTCGGATTGATGGCGTCGACCATAGAGATGGTAACATGGGCATGTGCTCACATTCGACCGCTCCAGCAGGCCTTATTGACTCTGTGATCCCGGGTTCGGAGTTCGAGCGCAGGCTTCCAGTCCTGTTGATGGTGAAGGCCAGCCTGCAGTGGTGGTGGCAACTCTGCCATCTGAGGAAGGGTATACTGCTGGATGATTTCTCCAGGATCCTGCTGACAACATATGCCAGTTTCTTGGGCTGGGGAGCCCATTGCCAAAACAATATGGCCCAGGGCCATTGAAACAGCAGGGAAGTGGTATGGTCCATCAACCGCCTCGAGACGAGGGCCATCAGTTTAGTTCATCTGCATGGAGTGGAGGAGTGGCCTAGTGGTTGGGGCAAGGTACTTCAGGCCGGAAGGTCGGGGGTTCAAATCCCACTAGAGGACAGCAACCTTGGGCCGGAAGGACTGGGGGTTTCTAGTCCCACAGGTGTTCCTTGTGGTCTTGGGCAAGCCACTTAACCCTCCATAGCCCATGTTCCCTGTAAAATAGTTATCTCCAAGTTATAATGCCTTGTTCAATGTAATTTCAGTTTGTTCAATGTAAACCGCACTGATGCAGAATAGCGCGGTATATAAGAGAATGTAAATAAAATAAATAAATAAATTTTTGGACCCTGGTTGAGGGCTAGGTGGTTTGAGTGTTTTCAGACAATGCCACAGCAGTGGCTTATATCAATTGGCAAGGTAACACAAGGAGCAGCTCCAGAAATGGCTCTCCTGTTTACCTGGGTGGAAAAGAATCTCCTAGCCTTGTCAGCCCAAAACATTCCAGGGTAAACAACATGGAAGCGGACTTCCTCAGCCCAGCACTGTCTGGATCCTGGAGAATAGGAGTTGAGTTAGGAGGCATTTCAGTTGATTCTTCACCACTGGGGTTGCCCTGAAATGGATCTGATGGTGACCCGCTCCAATGTCAAAGTTTGCCACTTGTTCAGTTGCCACACAGAGATGGGGTCCAAGGGCATCGTTGCCCAGACCTAGCCTTGACCAAGTCAGCAGATGCCGTACATGTTTCCTCCGTGGCCTCTGGTGGGGTGTGTGATTTGGCATATAGAATGTCGCCTGGGGCAGGCTTGTTTTGGTGGTGGTGGATTGGCTGAGGAGAGTGTGGTTTGGAGACCTGATGCGGCTCCTGCTGGTTCCTTCTTTTCGGCTGCCTCCATCTCAGAGTCTGTTGTGGCAGGGACCAATCGTCCCGGATGATCCGGCTCCTTCTCACTGATGGCATGGCTCTTGAAAAGAGATGTCAAGTGCATAAGGGCTGCTCTTCAGCAGTGGTCTCTACTCTGCTCGGTGCTTAGAGGAGGTTTACCAAATTAGCATACATATAGATCTGGTGCCTTTTTAAGTGCTGGTGCAGCGCGCGGCATTTGATTTCCTGAGACAGCCAAAGTTTCCTCCTGTTGGCCTTTCTGCAGGATGGCCTAGAGAAGGGCCTTTCCCTTAACTGGCCTGTTTCCGTGGTCCATTGGTGAGCAAGTCCTTGGCCTTTCACCCAGACATCTCGAGTTTTCTCCAGGGGTTTTGGTGTCTGCATCCTCCCCTTCGATCTGTGATCTCTTCCTGGGATCTTTGTCTGGTACTCAGGGTCCTGATGGCGGCCCTTTTAGCCGTTGAAACACGCCACCTTAAAGGATTTGACACTCAAGACTGTCTTCTTGGTTGCAAGGCAGATTTCCAAGCTGCAGAATCTGTCTTGCTGAGATCCTTATCTGTTCTTTTCGAAGGAAGCCATTTCCATCCGACCTCTGCCTTCCTTCTTGCCTTAGGTGCTTTCTTCCTTTCATGTGAACCAGGTGGTTTGCCTATCCTCCTTCTCGAAGAGCAGTGTTGGGGGAAGGATAAGGATCTTTACCTAGTGGATGTCCAGAGGGCTTTCCTCCGGTACCTGGAGGTTACAAATCATAAGTCCGACCATCTTTTTGTACTGTTTGCAGGCCCTTGCAAGGGTGAAGTGGCGGTCAAGTTGACTTTGGGGTGCTGGATTAAGGAGGCTATTGCCTTGGCATATCTATTACAGAACCGGTCAGTTCCAGAGAGTTTGGCGCCCATTCTACCCGAGCACAAGCATCCTCATGGGTGGAGCGGAATGGAGCTCGGTAGCATCTGCAGACATTTGTCAGACAGCAACGTGGGCATCACTTTCCACTTTTATCAAGCCTTACCACTTCGATGTCCACATGTGGCGGCCTTAGGCTCCAGGGTTTTGTGAGCTGCTGTGTCGTCTTCCTGCCCAATGGTGGTTAGCTTGGGTACATCCCCCTTGTCTGGACTGGTCTAGCAAAACAATATGGAAGGTGACATTTTACTTACGTGTTAATGTCCTTTCTTTGAGTCCTGCTAGACCAGTTCAGGGCTCGCCCCTGAAACTGTCTTTGTTCTCTTCTTCTGCTGCGGTACCCTTGGGTCTACTATGACTTTTATACTTGACTCTGTAGGTTTATCTTCCACTAACAGCCTTCTGTTGATGTCTTCCTTTACTTAGTTCTCTACTGTTAATTACTCATTGTTGCCCATGATTGAGGTTGTGTGAGTCTTGCCATGTTTTCTACCATATCCTTTGGGGCGAATACTGAAGGGAATTCTGGTGACTGAGGCAAATAGAGGCAGGTGAGTGAGGTTATTAAAACCTGGGCTTTTCACTGGTTCTTTATCCTCCACCAGTCTACTGGTAGGGGAACACAACCGACTTGTCTGGAATGGTCTAGAAGGACTCAAGGAAAGGACATTAACTGGTAAGTAAACTGTCACTATATACTGCCATTTTGAAACAGCAAGGCGGTTTACAATAAAAACGAAAGTATATGAAACAGGGAAAGAACTCTAATGCATAACAGCAAAAAAAACATTCAAACCAGAAGATAGGAAAGAGAAAAGGAGAGAGTCAAGCCATCCTACTATCCAAGAGAAGGAAATGCTTTTCAGAACAAGTGCATATTAAGGGAAGCTTTATATCTGTGATAAGAAGGTTCCAGTTGTAATCAGGAGGAGGATTGTCCCAGAGTTTTGGTGCAAGAAAATAGAAAGCTGATTGTCTCATGGATTATAGTCTTGCTTATATGGCAGAAGGAAGGTGAAGGCATTTAGTGTGTAGTTACCGAAGAACCCTATGAATGGTGTGCAAAAGGATGAGTAAGATGAGATAAGAGGGGAGACCGGTGTGCAAAAGGATGAGTGAAATATGATAAGAGGGAAGACCAGTATGCATGGCTTTGTGAGCCAGAATCAAAATCTTGTATTGGATTCTAAAGGGGACATGAAACCAATGCTGGCTGATTAGGAGAGGGGAGATATGGTCAAATCTGGAAAAATAAGTGAGAATACGGACTGTGGAATTCTTTATATAGTGCGATCTCTTGATTTCATAACAGGAAGACCTGAAAAGACTGTAGTGCAGTAATCCAACCTTGTAATAACAAGACTGAGGAGAAATATGGCAAAGGCAGAGGGAAACAGAAAAGAATGGATGGATTGGATTTGGCGAAGAATAAAGTAGGAACATTTGACAATGGTGCTGATATCATCATGGAAAGAAAGAGTGGAATTAAGAGTTTGCGCCCAAGTATTTGAGAGTGGAAGTTAAGGCAATGGGGGTATCAGAACACAAGAGCAATTGTTGGAAATCTGGAGGATGGAGCTAGCCAAATTGCAGTGTTTTTTTTAAATATTAAGTATGATATATTTATCAAATAGCTAAGTGGAAAGACTGGCATATAGGGAGAAAAGACAAGGGGCCAGCGGATTCATATGAAGGGCGAGCAAAATATCGTCAGCATAGGAATAAGCAGAAATGCCAAACTGTTGAATCATAAGAGTGAGAGGGGCCAAAAAGATGTTGGAGAGGAAAGGGTGCAAGCACAGAACTCTGTGGGACACCACAAACGAGAGAGGAAAGGGTGCAAGCACAGAACCCTGTGGGACACCACAAACGAGAGTGAGAATAGGAGGTGAGTTGAAAGAGACGACAAAAGAACAGTCAGTAGAAAAGAGTGAAACCATCAGAGAACAGTCCTGTGCAGACCAGTTCAGAGAGACTAGAAGGAAGAGTAGCATGATCGACCATATCAAAGGCTGAAGAAAGATGCAGTTGAAAGACTGGTGAACTTCACTGAGGAGAGAAGTAAGGACAGTTTCAGTGCTATGTGACGGACGAAGTCCAGATTGAAAAAGGTGAAGGGTCTTTTTTTTTCAAGATGGTCTGTGAGCTGGGAAAAGACTAGATGCTCAAGAACTTTAGAAAGGAAAGGGAGATTAGAGAAAGGCCTATAGGTAAACAAAACAGAGGGATCAAGAGATGATTAAGAAGGGGGACGCACAAAAGCAGATTTCGATAAGAGGAGCATAGTGCCTGACAATAGACAGTTTTGATTGATGGAATGAACTTTAGGTAGAAGGGTTAGAGAAACAAGTAAGATCCAAGAAGAAAGGATTGGATTAGAAGGACAGGTTGCCTTGCACATTGAACTGATAAGTTTGGAGAGCAAAGTGAGAGAAGGGAGATTGAAAGAGGATCATCTGTGGGGAAAAATAGGGGGCGAGTGTGGGGAATGCGGAGAAGAAAGAGGGAGTTCAAAGGAGGCGGGAGTGGAGGAAAAATGGGAGCAGAGATCTAAGATTTTATCTGTAAAAAGAAAAAAAAAAAAAGAAAAGTGGCCAAACTGTGCCAAAGTCAGAGCAGAAGGGAGTGGCAAAGAAGCAGAGGGGTGGAGTAGACTGGAAACAACAAAGAAGAGCTGCTTGGAAGAGTTGGATGAAGAGGCAATAGCGTTTTGTGAAATATGCTTTTTTGGCTGTGGCAAGGGCTGAACGATAGTTGTGCATAGCGGGCATTGAAGGAGACCAGGGAACTTGAAGATTGGTGCTTCCTCCATTGCTGCTTTGATTGTCTCACCTGGAGATGGAGAAGATGCAGACCAGAGTGAACAAGGCTGATGGCATTTCAACAAGGCAGGTCTAGAGTGGAGGGGGGGCTAGAAGAGAGAAGAGAGTTTCAAGTGGAAACTTGTTTGTCAGCCGAGAAGGAATTGAACGTAGAAGGAAAAATGACGTCAGATGAAGGGAACATGGCCACCATTATGGAAGGCTGTAATGCTCAGGGATGTGGCAGGTTGCACTGGTGCATCAATCTGTGGTGGTGGTTGTGAGGACCGATCCTTCCAGAGTGCCCTCCATAGCAGGAAATGCCACCTCTTTGGAGGACTGCAGCTCTGCGGGCAGCCTATGCTTGTGAGCATGGCAGCAAGCAGCAGACTGCTAAAGGACAGGCAGACCGCAGTTGAGGTCTGTCTATTCTCAAGATCAATGTCTTTGGCCACTAGTCATTAATTTTCAGACTCAACACTTTGTATCTGGCGCTGCAGAGAGGTTAGTTCCTTGTGGTGTTTGTCCAAGAATTGATCTGCATCACCCAGGCATCTTCTCACATGTGATGTCTGCTCTTAGGTCAGCAGCAACATTGCCTGTCATGTTTTTTAATCTGTAATATCTTGTTTGAGTTCCAGAAATCATTCTTTTAGTTCACCTTACAGCAGTTTGTCCATTTCCTTGGGGCTGGATCCTGATTGCACAACCATGGTCTCCAGCCCTTCCTGCAACAAAGCCAAGTAGGAAAACTCTGATCAGCATTTCCTCTGTCCTATCACCTCTGCTGGTATCCTTGGCCTTTATGATAATTGTGCAGCTTATTTTCCACCTCAACAGTTGCAGGATTGAAATAGAAAGGTTTTCTTGCCATACCACTCTGGAACTTTCAGTTCATACTGCTGTCATGGCTGTTGATGTCACCGCTCTCCAAGGGTAATTTTGTAAAATTATTTTTGTGCCTATGTGGAATTATACATCCATTAAATGGCTCCTTTAAAATTATAACAGCCATAAAAATACTTGTGTAGCATGTGGATGCATATTTCTGCTTCAGACATTGCTGGGGTGCTGTCTGGAGAGAGGAAGGGCAGAGTCACAAAGTGCACATGTAGATTATAAAATGTGTTAATTTACTTGCCTACTTCAGTAATCTGTATATGAACATTTATACCTGCTCGCAAGCAAATATAATTTCAATGCCTTGCGTGTAGCTACTATCTCTATAAGATTTACACTAGTATTTTCTAAAGACAAGGAGTGCAAATTGGCATCTTCCAGTCCACTAACCTACTGTTAAGTGCCTTGTTATAAAATTACCCTCCACATGTGCAGAAAACGCCTCTTATAAAATGATCAGGTGCATACAAGAGCATGCATATTTGTATGTGACTTTGTTGTGCATGTGTTCAAAGGCAGATTTGGTTGGAACACAGGCAGACGATTTACATACATGTTTTAAATGTCTGTAGCCTCATTTTAGCTGTGATTCAGGCAGCTTTCCTGGAACAATTTTAGAAAAACATATAGGTGCCTATGTCCCTTTATAAAATAGGCTAAGAGGTGACTTTTTATAAAATTAGCCTCTCTGCTGGCAGGAGTAGCCTAGTGGTTAGAGCAGCTGCCTAGTACCCAGAAAATCAAGGGTTCAATTCCCACTGACACTCCTTGTGATCTTGAGCAAGTCACTTTACCCTCCATTACCTTGGAGGAAAAGGCCTGGCAATCTACTTCCGGTGATACGTTGCCAAGAAAACCCAGAGGCAGCTGGGTTGCCAGGAGTCAGCACTGATCTGACGGCACTAAAAAAAAAAAAATTGGCAGAAAGTTGTATGGTCATAAAAATATGGCAGAAAAAACAGATGACGTAAGATGTGATATAAAACAAATTGGTCTACAATCGCTTGATTTTATGTATACATGGATGTAAGTGTCTTCACTGGTGAAAAGTACACACTCGGTTTCAAACTGCACCTACTTCCCACCCCCAGGGAAACATCTTTTTTTTTTTTTTTTTTTTACTTTCACTTCTGTACAAGCGGCAGGGACCTGTTTTACTCGAGTGAACAGCAACTTTTAAGTGAGCGACAGGTCACTGTCTACTTTTTGGAGATATCATTTCTGAATGAACATCATCGTGCTCATAGTGAATAGAGCACCATGGAAGCATGAGTGATTGTGAAGCCTGCCCCTGAAGAAGGCAACGAAACACGGCCTGTGTCGGGCCATAGGCTTTTATTGCTAATAAAGAATATCCTTCCAATCGCTATCCACGTTTTCGTACTGGCACTCTTCAGGTTATCCTTCAAAGGCTCATTTGTAGCATAGCACTGAAGCTAGTCCCAAGTTGAATGTAGGATTGTTGCAGTCTGAAGTATCTGCTATAGATGCTTTTAAAGCAGTCATTCTTTAAACAGGTAACTTCAGTAGTATTCCAAATCAGTGGCCCTGACCCAAACACCAACATCGTGTACTCAAACTCTAATTCAAATCCAGTTTGGCTTTTCAATTCTGAATCCATCCAAAAAAAACAAGAATTGCAAAATGCAGTATTTTTCAAGCAGTCCCCACAGATTTTGTATAATGCCTTTCAAAAATAGTTGCTGATTTTCTTCTCAGCAGAGTTGTAACAGTTTCCCCACCAGTTCTTGCCCCAGAAGGGCTATTATAATCTTTATATTAAAGTTCCATCGTTCTTCAGATTGTCCTTATTCCGCACAAAGAGAAAAATATATGACCTCCAGCAGGTGTGAATGTTTTTATCGTTGCACCACCCACAGTCGAACCACATACTCTACATTTGCTCCCAGTATCTCACACGCAGAAGTATTTGTGTCCCAGTCAAATTTTCACATTATCTTCAGACAACTTGCAAAACAGAAAATTCATCAAGAAGCATTTACCTCTCCATGGTCTCAAATTTTTCCTCTTTATTAGGTGTTTCATCTTTTGTCTCTATCTCCCTGTCTTCCTCTTCATTCAAAGTGGCTCTATCTCTTAACTTAATTCTTATTCCAGCTATCCTGCAGCTGCCTAGGCCACTCATTTAACCACCTGGCGGATGCAGGACCTCGTCCAACCTTCTTTGCCCTCTCCCCACACCTCTCCTCAAGGACCATTGATCATCCAGTAAAGCCTTAATTTTCATGCTGGCTGTCCTTGCTATGAGGTTTGAAGCACTTGTTTTACATGGTGTTTTCTCTTTCTGTCTATTTGACTGCGATGGCAAGTTCCCAGCATGTATTTTTGCCTGCATATTGGGTGGTCGATTTTATAAAAGCCAATTTCTGTGGGTAAAGCATATTTTTGCCGATGACTATACTTTCATAGAGGTCATTTTATAAAGTAGTTTCTACATGTAAAGCATGGGTGAATACATGCATACAAGTACACATACATCAAGAGTTACATGTACTTCGATGTGGACTGTGTGTAGGTATTTGCATGGCTATAGTTTGGGCACATCATGGACAGAGTTGTGACATCCATGCATACTTTATAAAATACACGCACACATTTACGTCAGCCTCAGAGCAGGTAGAAATTATTCAGGAAATTTGTGCACTGTTGGAGATTATTGTAAGAGCTTATTTTATAAAGATACATAGGTGCCTGTGTTGCCTCAAAACAAATCTCATAAATGCACCTGTTGTATAAGCTACTGTCTTATAAAGTTATCATATGTGAATAAGGGCCTCATATAAAGTTACCCCAGACTTAAAAAGTACACCAGATGATAATACACATATTTTTACACCTATCAACTGATAACCATATTAATATAAATAAAATACAACCTCTAAAATGCCTGTTTGCAAATGCTAGAAGTCTAAAAAATAAGATGAGAGAGCTAGAATATATAGCACTAAATGAAAGGTTAGATATGATTGGCATCTCAGAGACCTGGTGAAAGGAGGACAACCAATGGGACATTGTGACACCTAGGTACAAACTATATCGCAATAATAGAGTAGATCAAATTGGTGGAGGGGTTGCGCTGTATGTTAGAGAGGACATTGGATTAAAGTTTTGCAGGAAACAAAATACACTGTGGAATCTCTATGGATAGAAGTTCCATGTAAAAAGCAGCAGGCGATGATAGTAGGGGTGTACTACAGACCGCTTGGCCAGAATGAACAGATGGATGATGAAATGCTCAAAGAAATCAGGTAAGCTAATAAAAGTTACAACACAGTTATATATAGTAACATAGTATATGACGGCAAAAAAAGACCAGTATGGTTTATAATGGGTGATTTCAATTACCCTGGTATCGACTGGGTCAGTGTCACAGCAGGACATGCTAGAGAGATAAAATTTCTAGATGAAATAAATGACTGCTTCTTAGAGCAGCTGGTTCAGGAACTGACAAGAGGGGAAGCTATTTTGGACCTAGTCCTTAGTGGCATGCAGCATCTGGTGCAAGAGATAAGGGTTTTGGGGTCACTTGGCAATAGTGATCATAGCATGATCGCATTGGATTTAACAAATGGAAGAAAGATGGCAAGGAAATCCACAGGTGCTACCTTATAACGTTCAAAAGAGAGACTATGATAAAATGAGGAAAGTAGTTAAGAAAAAACTAAAAGGAGCAGCTGCAAAGGTTAAGTGTTTACATCAAGCATGGGCGTTGTTTAAAAGTACTGTCTTGGAAGCCCAGACCAGATAGAAACATAGAAATATGACGACAGAAAAAGACGACATGGCCTATGTAGTCTGTCCTTCCATATCAACAACTACAACAGTCCCCTTTTTTCCTTTAGAGATCCTCTGTGTTTGTCCCATGTTTTTTTGAATTCAGATACTGTCCTCATCTCTACCACCTCCACTGGGAGACTATTCCATGGATCCACCACTCTTTCCGTAAATAAATATTTCTGCATATCACTCCTGAATCTATCCCCCTTCACCCTCATCCCATGTCCCCTCATAGCAGTACTTGCTTTCAATTGAAAGAGTCTCTCCCCCTGTACATTTATGCCACGGAGGTATTTAAACATCTCAATCATATCATCTCTGTCCTGCCTTTCCTCTAAGGTGTACATATTAAGATCCTTAAGTCTGTCCTCATATGCTTTTTAATGAAGACCACTAACCATTTTAGTAGCCACCCTCTGTACTGACTCCATCCTGTTTATATCCTTTTGAAGGTGCGGTCTCCAGAATTGCACACTATACTCTAAATGAGGTCGCACCAAAGACTTATACAGAGGCACTATCACCTCCTTTTTATATATTCCACACTTTAAGAAAAGTGGAAGGAAGGCCAAAAAACTGCCAGCATGGTTTAAAGGCGAGGTCAGAGAGGCTGTTATTGCCAAAAAAAGCATCTTTCAGGAAATGGAAAAAGGAGCCTAATGACGTATACCTGAAACAACATAAGCATTGGCAAGTTAGATGCAAGGCATTGATTTATTTTATTTTTTACTTATTTGTATTTAATTTATTTTGTATGAACTTACTGTTCTTTTATGAAGAATTTTGTGTGTTCTTTGTTCTCCGGGAACAAGCAGGAAGTCAGTCCTCGCATATGGGTGATGTCTGCACCAATAGAACCCGTGCGGAAGCATCTTCCCAGCTTTCTAAGAAAGACTTTTGGAGTTGCACCATGCATGCGTGGTCCACTTCCCACTCAAGGGTGCCATCTTACCTCAGTCTCCTTTTTTCCACAGAGCCCTTCAGATGCTGTCCTATTTTCCCCGGAAAAAAATCAGATTTTTTAATAGTTAAATTTTGTCCGGTTTGCTTACCGGTTGCTTCCCGCCCCCAAGCCAGCTTGCCTCCGCGTCACTTCTCGGGTTCCTCTATCCATTTTTCACTTTTTTTCATCGAAGTCCACCTTGACCGGCGTTTACGTCCTTTTTCAGCTGGAAGCCTTGGACCCCTGCCGGGAGACAGGGACCCCCTTTTTCTGATGGCCTCAGGTGGCTTCAAAAAGTGTGACCGGTGTGGCAAAGTTATGTCACTTACTGACTCACACAACTGCTGCTTCTGATGTCTTGGCCTGGAGCACGACGACTCCGACTGCGAGCACTGCAGAACAATGACACCAGAGGCATTAAAGAGTCGCCAGCAGCAGGAAAATGTTTTGCAGAAGTCCAACTCTGTGCTGGAGTCTCCGGTAACATCACGCTCCACGGCCCCCTCCGATACCTCTGTGCCCCATGAAGCCAGAGCCTCCTCAGAGTCCCACAGCTGTGGTTCCTCTGAGCAAATGTCCCGGGAGGTGGAGCATAAGAAGAAGAAATCCTCTAAGACCGGCTTAGAGGACGAATCCGGGAAGAAGGTGAAATCCCACCCCAGATCCCCAGTCCCAGGTGTGAGTCCGAGGAGTCGGGGCAGGAGCAGCCCTCCCAAGTCTGAGGCCATTCTCATTGAGGACTCTCCCTCGACAGTACCAATGCCGGATCTGAAGTCCTCAGTGCCTGTGTCAAAGGCTACAGAGCCAACTGGTATGGAGATCAGAATGGCAGTCCTAGAGAGCAGTATATCTGCCCTAGTAGCCATGCAACGAGTGTTTATGTCCAGCTCGTTGGGTTCATCCGCCCCGATGATGGCACCCTAGAGACATCGAGGGCTTCCCCAGATATTGAGCCAGGGCTTCCCCAGATATTGAGCCAGTCCTCCCCCAGATATTGAGCCAGTCCTCAAGCGCCACCAGCCTAGACAGAGCCCACGGCCCTTGTCGAGCTCCTGGTTCCGTTCCTCAGGGCACCAGTCCTCCCTGGCAATCACCCACAGCTCGGACCGACGATCCTCTGGAAGTCCTGCACCGCAAAGAGCGGTCCTCGACCGAGGTGATCGTGCGGCATCGGACTCCTACTCCGACTTACGTTCCTCGATTTTGTGAGGCATATGACCAAAGCTCTCATGATTGAGGCTGAGGAGGACCTGCAAACAGAGGAATTGGAGATACTCCAATACAAGGCACCCCCGAAGGAAACCCTTATGGTCCCAGTGCCTCCGATTCTCGACCACCACCTTCTCCGCATATGGGAAACACCAGTGTTGGTACCAGATGTCAGCAGGCACCTCGACACCATGTGTACTGGGTACACCGGAGCCGTGGGTTCCAGAAAACCTAGCTCCTCCACAACTCAATGGTGGAGTCAGCCATGCACTGGCTTAAGAGCCTCAAAACACACTCGTTGATGCCACCCATCAGGGAGGCCCAAACTCTTGACGCCGTCGACCAGAAGGCCTTTCAGAGCTCAATGCTAGCATGCCAAATCCACTCATACCAGCTTTACATCAGCATGCGCCTGAAGGAACTGTCAAGGGAACGGGAGATTCTCGACAGGCCTCGATGGAGAACCCCTACAGAGGTTCAAGACCCTAACCTCGGCGATAAAGGATTTTTCAAAGTTCTGTCCCAAGCAGTCTGTGATGACTCAGAGTCATCGGCCAGTGTGGCCACCACAGGCATCAGGGCACAATGCCAAGCATGGCTACAGTCGTCCAACCTGGAACAATGGGTGCAGGACCAACTGATTGATGTCTCTTGCACAGGTGAAAACCTATTCAGAAAACCCATGGCGGACAAAACAGCGGAGATAGAGAACAAGTGTGTGATGAGAGCCAGGCGCTCAAAAAAGACCTTGGTGCAACCCCGAAAGAAAACCCTGGGGAAAAAGCCCCCCTTCCTGAGGAAGAAAGGGAGCTTCAATAGTACTCATCACTTCCAAGCCTTCTCGGGCCCTCAGCAAGCCCAGCAACAAAAAGGCCATGGACATGGTCCCAGAAAGCAAAAAGCCCCGAAGCCCCAGGCACCGGCGCAGGCCCAGCCTGGAGGAAGCTTTTGACTGCCTGGGCGTGACCCCTACATTCCCAGGGGGGTTCTCTGCTGCCCACAGGGGGGCGCCTAGCCCTGTTTGCCCACAGGTAGACAGCCATCACCACCAATACCTGGGTGTTACAGGTGGTCAAGGAGGGTTTCCTCCTTCACCTACATCAGGCACCACCCTCGTTCTTCCCAGGAGAGACCACCAGGCCTCTCCTTCACCAGACCCTGTTTCTCACTGAGCTAACAGGATTACTCTGGGACAAAACAGTGGAATCGGTGCCAAAATACCTATGGACACTGGCTTCTACTCCAGGTACTTCTTCATCCCCAGGAGGACCGGGGTCCTCAGAAACATAGAAACATGACGACAGAAAAAGACCACATGGGCCTATCTAGTCTGTCCTTCCATATCAACCACTACAACCGTCCCCTTTTTTCCTTTAGAGATACTCTGTGTTTGTCCCATGCTTTTTTTAATTCAGATACTGTCCGTATCTCTACCACCTCTATTGGGAGACTATTCCATGGATTCACCACTCTTTCCATAAAGAAATATTTCTGCATATCACTCCTGAATCTATCCCCTTTCACCCTCATCCCATATCCGCATCCTGGATCTGCGAGAGCTCAAGAGGTTTCTGGTCAGGGAGAAGTTCAAGATGCTCTCCCTTGGAGCATTGCTGCCATTCCTCCAGCAGAGAGACTTTCTCTGCTCCTTGGACCTAAAGGATGCTTACACTCGCATCCTAATCCAACCCAGCCACAGAAAATGCCTCCGTTTCGTGGTGGGGGGCAGCAGCACTACCAATACAAGGTACTGCCTTTCGGGCAGGCCTCTTCACCAAGGGTCTTCACAAAGTGCCTCGCGGCGTTTGCAGCTCATCTCAGGCTGTAAGGGACCTTCATCTTCCCCTACCTGGATGACTGGCTCATAAAGGGGGACACGGCTACAGAGGCACAATATGCCACTGGGTGCACCGTAAATGCGCTCCAGTACCTGGGGTTCATCATAAATTACCCCAAGTCCCACCTCACTCCGGCACATCTCCTAGAGTTTATAGGGGCGCAGCTGGATACCTTCCAGGCAAGAGCCTTCCTCCTTCAGGAAAGGTCAGAGCGCCTCAGGAAATTATCCACAGAGGTGCAGCGGCGCAGGACGCTATCTGCTCGGCTTCTCCTCCTCCTCCTAGGGCACATGGTCTCCATGTTCCATGTGACTCCAAATGCCCACCTGCACATGAGAGCAGCCCAGTGGTGCCTCCGCTCTCAGTGGACCCAAGTCACGGGCAGACTCAGGGACAGAGTGCAGGTGATCCACTAGTTATTTATTTATTTGAACAGGTTTTTTTTTTTTAATTTTATGCTGCCCCTTCCAGCAATCAGGGGCAGTTTACATGGAACTATAACACATTGTTACATGGAACATGTTTAACCATTACAATTTAAACAAGGAACTTAGAACAATAACTATATACATACCTGTGCACACTAATTACAGAGGCATAGCGATGACTGGATTTTCTTAGCTATATACAGTGAGTTAAAGGTAGGGAAATGGGATGCGTTAGACTGTTGGGGTGAAAGGGAGGGTGGAGTTATTGGATGTATTGTTTATAAGGTGAGCATTATAATATTGTGAGAAAAGATGTGTTTTCAGTTCCTTGCGGAACGTTAGGAGATCTTTGATAGCTCTGATTTGGTCAGGGAGGGCATTCCAGTATAGGGGCTGTGTATCTGAATGCCCTATTACTTGTGTGCTGTTTCATTTTGTGTATTAGGGTTGGAACCTGCAGAAGGTTTTGTGCGTGCTTTCGCTTGTGTCTGGTGTCAATTTGTGCTTTTATTATAGTGGCGAGGTAAGAGGGGGAGATGTCGTTATACAACTTAAAAGCAGTGAGGATTTGCTTGTATTGTATTCTGGAAATTATTGGGCGCCAGTGAAGGTTATATAATATGGGGGTAATGTGCTCAGACAGGTTGGTTTATGTTTATGTTTATTTAAAACTTTATATACCGCCCATCACAAAGTATCAGAGCGGTTTACAATCATAAAATGCTTCAGAAAAAGAAAGAGAACGCCAATTTAAAAGTTTCAAAAGAGGAGAAAAGGACAGAGATCAGAAAAGTGGAAGACAGGACAGCCAATAAAAAAATGAATTAATTATGTTGTTCTTTGAGGAGGGAAAGAGGCAGGGGGAGAGGAAGGGGGAGGGAGATTGAATGCCATACAGAAAAGGTGTGTTTTTAATTGGGTTTTGAAGGATTTGAAAGAGGAATCTAATCTGAGGTCAGGGGGGAGCGAGTTCCAGAGGCGAGGCCCGAGGAAATAAAAAGCAGAGGATCGTGTAGATTCTAGGTGGGCCTGGGATGGGGAAGGAAGGAACATGCGGTTGGAGTGTATAGAGCGGAGAGAACGGTGAGGAGTGTGAAGATGTATGGTCTTGGTTATCATCCTGGCAGATACATTTTGGACAAGCTGGAGGGTGTGAATGGACTACTTTGGTAGACCTTGTAAAATACTATTACAATAGTCCAGATGGGGGTTCACTAGCGCTTGAACTATTGTGCGAAAGTCGTGAGGGTCTAGGATTGGTCTCAGGTGTTGGATAGTTTTTAGTTTATAGAGTATTGTTTTGGCAGTGAGTTTGATATGTGATGCCATGTTTAAAGCCCTGTCAATAATGACCCCTAGGTATTTGATTTCTTGCTTGACAGATAAGATTAAGTTGTATAATTTGAATGAGGTGGGGGGGGTGTACTTTTGGTTTCTTGTGGTGATTAATATTTCTGTTTTTTTAAAGTTGATTTGATGAAGTCAGTAATATTGGTAAATTGCGGATTTTTTATGTCAATCAGGGAATAGACTATTATATCGTCTGCATATATGTGGAAATTGACTTTGTATTTGGTGAATATATCGCATATCGGTTGCAGGTATAAATTAAATAAGAGAGCAGATAGGGCTGAACCCTGGGGTATTCCTTGTTCTTGGTGGAAGGTGGTGGAGGTATCATGGTTAATTCTTACAAATTGGGAGCGATTGGAGATATAGGATTGGACCCATTTTAGCGCCATTCCTGCAATGGCTATGTGGGCCTATCTTGATAGGAGTACAGCATGATTGACATTGTTGTATGCTGATGAGATGTCTAGGAACACCATGATGTAAGCTTGGTTGGGGTTGTTTAAACCACATATGAGGGTGTCAGCTAATGCTATGAGGAAGGTTTCCACTCCGTGATATGGGCGGAAACCATACTGTTGAGGATCTAGTGGTGCGTGGGTGTCTATGTAGTCCTGGAGTTGTAGTTGGATTACCTTCTCAATAATCTTTGCTACAAATGGGATACTGGCTATCGGGCAGTATGAAGAAGGATCATTTTTGATGAGTGTTTTGTTTTTTAGTATGGGATGGATGATTGATAGTTTTAAGGTGTCAGGCAGTATACCTTGGAGAAGGGATTGATTTACTATGTTCAGTATCACCAGGACTAGTTCAACTTTTACTGCCTTAATCCAGGATACTGGACAGGGGTCTAAGTAAGAGATTGTGGTGTTTATTTTGGTGATGGTTTTAAGGAGCTGTTGTTCCCCAATCGGGTAGATGTTGTGCAGGGTGTTAGATCTTATCATGGGGCCATTACTAGGGCAAATATTAGGGGTGTGTTTTTTCTTTAGCTTAAGTGCCAGGTGGTCTGCTATGGCTTGTGCGCTAATGTCTGTGGTGTTTATGTTTGTGTGTGTTTTGGTTAGGGATTTGACGATATCAAAAAGTTCCCTGGGGCGATTGATCGCCTTGTTGAGTATATTAGTGTGGTGAGCTTTCTTTGCTTCAAGGATTGCATCCTTGTAGGAGTTTAATGTTGTGAGGTAATGTTCTTTACTTTCAGAGGTTTTGCGGGATCTCCACTTTTTTTCTAACTTGCGTAAAGTCTTTTTGAGGTTATTGAGGTCTGATTGAAGGATAAGGCGGCATAGAAACTGGTTAAATAAATAAATAGAGGTCTTTGGTGTACCATTTCTTAGTTTGTTTTTTTGTGTGATTTTTTGGGCAGGGAGGTGGGTTTAGCTGCTTTATTTATATTTGATATCCAGTTCTCTATTGCCTCATTAAGGTCGAAGGGTTGGGTGTGGAGAAGGAAGGCTATCTCAGAGGGGAATATGTCTTTGTCAAAGTATCTGAATATTGGGGTAGGAAGGGGTGTTGCATTTTCTGCATCTGTTGTCAGGGGTATAATGGTGGACATTTGTATTATTAAATGATCTGACCAAGGTACAGGGTTGTCAGTAGGATATGTGAAGCATGGGTGGGTGGTGAGTGATCTAGGACAAAAAATTAGGTTGAGGGTGTTTCCTTTAATATGTGTGGGATGGTTCATTATCTGGATGAAATTTAGATCATCCATGAAGTCCAGGAAGTCTGCGGATTGTTGTGGCGGGAGTGATGCTAGATTGAAATCTCCCAGTATGATGTGTATTTTTTTTGTTGGGGAGATACAGGGTGATTCAAGTATGGTGGTCAGATTGAGGTGATTGTTGTTAGGAGGACGATAAAGGAGTCAGATTGCAGTGTGTCTGTTTTCAATTTTAATTTTATTGTCAGTATTTGTGCAAATGCTTGTGGTCATGTTAAGGCTGTTTTTGGTTATGATAAGTTGGCAGGCTCCCTCGGATGGGGGCAGAACCCAGATCACCTTCAGGCTGGAATGCCTTTCCAAGCACCCATGCCCCAGAAGGTCTTCATCATGGACACCTCACTGATTGGCTGTGGAGAGCATTGCGAGAGCCTCCAGGCTGCTGGTCCCAGAGGGAGTCGGAGATACAGATCAACCTGCTGGAACTCAGGGCGATATTTCTAGTCCTTCGAGCCTTCTGCTACCACCTACAGCGCCGCAATCAGGTCGCGATGTTCTACGTGAACAAACGGGGGGGGGGGGGGGAAGGGTCGTACCCCCTCTGCCAGAAGGGGGTAGCCCTCTGCTCTTATGCTATATGCAGAGGGATGCTCCTATACTATACGTAGATGGGTTGACTCACTTGATCTCCTTTGTGTTTCCTTACAATTCCCCCTAGATATATCCCTGTCTATACCTACTGTGTTGTCTGTCTTGCCTAGATTGTAAGCTCTGATGAGCAGGGACTGTCTCTTACATGTCTGTGCAATGCTGCGTATGTCTTGTAGGCGCTATACAAATGCTCACTAGTAGTAGTAGTAATAGTCTCCTAAGAGCGGTCTAACTCCTAGGCCAGGACAATGCCCTGGCAGACAAACAGAGCATGGTGGTGCCTGGATCCAGCGGTAGCGTTGCGGCTGTTCTGGCTCTGGGACATCCCTGTGATGGACCTGTTTGCCAGCCCAGACAACACACAGTTGCCCAATTTCTGCTCCCGCAGACCGCATCCCTCACGGATAGCGTCGGATGCATTCCTCATTCCGTGGACGGAAGGCCTTCTGTATGCCTTCTCCCCGACACGACGGTTAGATAAGATCTTATTCAAGGCTCAGTGTGACAGAGCGTCGCTGGTGCTGTTAACTCCTCGGTGGCCCAGACAGCCCTGGTTACAACTGCTCCTCTCTCTATCGACAGTACCACCGATTCCCCTGGGCTGAGCCTTAGGACTACTCTCACAGGAACAGGAATCTCTCCTACACCCCAACCTGGGGTCCTCTCACTCATGGCTTGGCTGCTGAAATGGTAGCTCTACCTCCCTTCAGTCTCCCATGAGATGTGGAGGAGATTCTCCTGGTCCCTCATAAGGACTCCACCAGAAGGGCATACGCCTTCAAGTGGCACCGGTTCTCAGTGTGGTGCACAGGAAAGCAGGCAAACCCCTTCTCCTGCTCTGTACAGGTGGTATTCCAATATCTGCTTCACTTATTGCAGGTGGGACTGAAGTCCAACTCAGTCAGAGTGCATCTGAGCGCCATCGCGGTGCATCACCACTCTGTCGAGGGAAAATCCTTCTTGGCTCAGTCCCTTGTGTCTCAGTTCCTGCAGGGCCTCATGTTGTCAAAAACCATCGTCCGCCCCCCTGGTGCTTTTGTAGCTCATTAAGCCTTTGTTCAAGCTTTTGGCCACTTGCCACCTGCAGTACCTTTCCTGGAAGGTCGCCTTTCTAGTAGCACTCACATCGGCTCGCAGAGTCAGCAAGCTCCAGGCTCTGATGGCAGAACCTCTCTACGTGAGGTTCTACAAAAGCAGGGTGGTGCTCTGCTCACACCCCAAATTTCTGCCAAAGATGGTGTCCCCTTTCCACCTCAACCAGGAGGTGGTACTCCCCACCTTCTTTCTGAGGCCTCACGCCAGTAGGGCGGAAACCGTTCTTCATACTCTGGATTGCAAGAGAGCCCTGTCCTTCTACCTGCAACGGCCACCGCAAAGCACAACAGCTTTTCATAACCCAAACCCCAGCCAACTGGGGCTCCCAGTGACTTAGTGAACTCTGTCCACTTGGATGGCAGACTGAGTTACCCTTGCCTATGAGCAGACGGGGTTCTCACTGGACCAGAGAGTCATGGCACACTGCGTCAGGGCCATGGTTACTTCTGTGGCCAATCTACGTTCCGTCCCCATGATGGAAAACTGTCGGGCTGCCACATGGTTTTCGGTCCATATGTTCGCAGCTCACTACTGCCTGGAGAGGGAGTCCTGACGGGACAGCGTCTTTGGCCAGGCCACACTCTGTAATCTTTTTGAGGTGTAGGCAACACCTGTCCTCTGACCCTTCTGTGCTCAGGCTACCGGAGTGCTGGTTCTGTGCCGGACACCAGGGTCTTACGAGAGTCTCTGTTAGGGATTCAACTGCTACTGATCATAGCTCACATTTGCAGGTTGCTATGACATTTTTGTACAGGTTCTTGGTAGCCTGTAGCTGGGGAGTCCCATATGTGAGGACTGACGTCCTGCTTGTTCTCAGAGAAAGCATAGTTACTAACCTGTAACAGGTGTTCTCCAGGAACAGCAGCAATCAGTCCTTACAACCCTCCCTCCTCCCCTTGGAGTTGCTTCTTTACTGTATTTTATTTTTTCCTTAGCCATCTTAGCTATGTCATTAGACTGAAGCAAGATGGCACCCTTGGGCGGGAAGTGTACCATGCATGCGTGATGCATTTCCCAAAGGCTTTCTTTGAAATCTGGGGAGATGCTTCCACGTGGGCTCCCTCAGCACCGACGTCACCCATATGTGAGGACTGATTCCTGCTGTCCCTGGAATACATTTGTTACAGATGAGTAACTACGCTTTATACGCCTTGGTCGTTGTGTGGACTATAAATCCTTTTAAATAAAAATAAATAAATAAATAAATTGATAAGACAGGCAAAGAGAGTTTGAAAAGAAGCTTGCCATGGAAGCAAAAACACATAATAAAATCTTTTTCAAGTACATTCATAGCAAAAAACCTGTGAGAGAATCAGTTGGACCATTGTATGAGGGGTAAAAGAGGTGCTAAGGGAGAACAAGGCCATAGCAGAGAGACTGAATGAATTCTTTGCTGTGGTTTTTACTGAGGAAGATGTAGGAAAGTTACCCATGTCTGAAATGGTATATAAAGGTGATTTAGCGGAAGAATTGGAAGAAATATTGATAAATTAGGAGGATGTATTACAACTGTTTGATAAACAAGAGTAGCAAATCACCTGGACCTGATGGTATACATTCAAGGGTATTGAAAGAACTGAAATATGAGATTGCAGACCTACTATTAGTAAGCTGTGAACTATCATTAAAATCATCTATAATACCTGAGGATTGGAGAGTGGCCAATGGAACTCTAATTTTTAAAAAGGGTTCCAGGGGTGATCCGGGAAACTGCAGACTGGTGAGTTTGATGTCAGTACCAATCATTCTCTGGGAACAAGCAGGAAGTCATTCCTCACACATGGATGACGTTGATGCCGATGGAGCCCGCGCGGAGCAAATCCCCAGCTTTCAAAGAAAGCTTTTGGGAGTTGCTACCACACATGTGTGGTCCCCTTCCCGCCCAAAGGAGCCATCTTACTCAGTCTCCATTTTTCCGCAGAGCCCATCAGACGTAGTCTGTTCCTGTCTCGGAAAAAGTTGAATTTTCTTTCCTTTTCTTTGCCTTTTGGCTGTTTTTTCCGTTCTTGCACCGGTACCTTTCCCCTCCGACCTCGTTATCTGGCCGGCCTCCTTTTCTTTTTTTCAATTTTTCTCCTTTGGGCATCTTTGACCTTGCTGGGGTCCTTTTTCCCCCGATGGCTACCAGTGGGTTCAAAAAGTGCGATCGGTGTGGGAAGATTATGTCCCTCACTGATATGCATGACTACTGCCTCCAGTGCCTTGGCCCGGACCACAATCCGGTGGTCTGTGGCCTCTGCAAAAAGCTGTCCTCGAAGGCCTTGAGAAGCCGCCAGCAGCAGCATGAACATTTTTTTCCTGATTCCCCCATGCCTCCAAGAGCCAGGACCTTGTCTGAGGCCTCCACACCTCGGGAGGAGCACTCTGAACCCAAGCGACGTCAAGGGGCCCCGGAGGGGGGGGGGGGGGTCTCCCTCGAGGGAACCGAAAAGAAGGAAGAAATCTTCGACGATGGCGTCTCTGGATGGTTCGGAACAGCCAGGTCCCTTGCAGGGCCGGTTGCAGAGCCCCGAGCGCCGGCCCAAGGCATCGGAGAAAGAACACCCAGCCAAGGTTCCCCGAAAGGACCCGGTCGCAGACCAGCCCTGGCAAGTACATCCTATTCTAGTTGAGGACTCTCTCCTCTGGGGGAACTGGCTTCGGGCCCAAGCACGTCGGTGCCCGAGCTGAAGGTTGCGGAACCTCCGGAATTGATGTCCAGGATGGCATCCTTGGAGTGCAGGATTACTGTCTTCCTGAAGCAGCAGCGGCTGTTGGTATCCGGAACGTCCGGTTCCTCCGCCCCAACCACTGGGTGTTTGATGTCGAAGTCAACCCCGGAGGCTGAGCCAATCCTCGAAGCCCTGCAGGCTCAAGTAGATCCTCGGCCGAGGTCACGCTCGGCCTCCCGTTCATCGGGACCGAGGTCATCGCCGGCAAGCCAGCAAACGTCAGGGCGGATGGTGTCGGGCTCCTCAGGGCCCGAGGAGTGCCACCAGTCTTCCTTGGAGGCTTCCGCTTGGGAGTCCAAGGATGAGGAGTCACCGGACACCTGCCATCACCAAGATGTCCCGTCCGATTCCCCGGTATTGGAGCCTCGGAGAAGGTCCCCACTAGAGGACATGTGGTTTCAGGACTTCGTTCAAGATATGTCCAAGGCTTTGGCTTTCCCTACAGAGTCTGAGGAGGACCCTCGAGCAGACATACTCGTGATCCTCCAGTATGAGGCTCCCCCTCGGGAGACCCTCACGGTGCCCATTCCTCGTATCCTGGAACGCCTTATGCTTCACATGTCGGAGACGCTGGCGTCAACGCCGGTGATCAGCAAGTGGCTAGACTCGATGTATCGGATCCACTGGAGCCCTGGGTTTCAAAAATCACAACTGCCACACAGCTCTATGGTGGTGGAGTCGGCCATGCGTCGACTGAAAAGTTAGAAGACACACTCCTCGGTGCTACCCGGCAGGGAGGCTTGCATCTTGGATGCCCTCGGCAGGAAATGTTACCAGGGCGCAATGCTGAATTGTCGGATCCAGGCCTACCAGCTGTACATGGGCATGCACCTGAGAGACCTGGCAAAGATCACCGGGTTCTCAGCTGGTCTCTCCGAGGAGCCTTTGCAGCACTTCAGGGGCCTATCCAAAGCCGTCAGTGAATGCTCCAAGTTTATTTCTCGGGCGGCCTATGACTGGTTCGAGTCGGCGGCCAGGGTAGCTGCGGTGGGCATCAGTGCACGCCGCCAAGCCTGGCTACAGTTGTCGGACCTCGAACAATGGGTGCAAGACAAGTTGGTCGTTGTCCCATGCTGGGTCGATGTCCCATGCTGAGAACCTCTTCGGCAAACCCATGACCGACAAGGCCGCTGAGGAGTCTGAGCTCATGACAGGGACTAGGTTCTCTAAGTAGACCTCTGCCCCTTCCCGAAAGAAGGGCTCAGGTAAAAAGCCCTTTTACCTGAGAAAGTCCACTGCTTACCGAAACTACCCCCCTTACCAGGCCTCCCCGGCTCCCCAGCAGGGGCAGCAGGCCAAGGGACAGGGACATGGCCCACGTAAGCAGTGGCTCCCAGGCTCCGGCCCAGCCTAGAGGGAGCTTTTGACTCCTGCAGCATGGCCCCTCTCCCAACTGGAGCTTGGCAGCCCACAGGAGGTCAGCTCACCCTGTACGCCCACAGGTGGGGAGCTATCACCACCTATGCATTGGCATTACAGGTGATCAAGGAGGGTTACCTCCTCCGCCTAGCCGAAGTGCCTCCACATTATATCCCCGGAGAGCCCTTCTGGCCTCCCCTTCACCGGGACCTTCTTTTGAAGGAGTTGGTAGGTCTTCTCGAGGACCGAGTGGTGGAACCAGTGCCCCACCATCTCAAGGGCAAGGGGTTCTACTCCAGGTACTTCCTCGTGCCAAAGAGGACATGGGTCCTAAGGCCCATCCTCGACCTGCGCAACCTCAACAGATTCCCGGTGAGGGAGATGTTGAAGATGCTCTCCCTTGGAACATTGCTGCCTTACCTCCACCAGGGAGACTGGCTATGCTCCTTAGATATAAAGGATGCTTATACATGCATCCTAATCCACCCGAACCACAGGCAATACCTATGCTTTGTGGTGGGGGACCATCATTTTCAATACAGGGTGCTTTCCTTTGGCCTCGCCTCAGCCCCCAGGTTTTCACAAAGTGCCTAGCAGTGGTCGCCGCCTTTCTCAGGCTTCAGGGGATCTTTGTCTTCCCCTATCTCGATGACTGGCTCATCAGGTGTATCACGGCCCCCGAGGCACTGCAGGCCACGGCACGCACTATCCAGGTCCCCTTCAGCACTTGGGTTTCATTATCAACTATCCCAAGTCCAGCCTTCACCTGACTCAAGAGCTGGAATTTATTGGGGCAAGGATCAGTACCCTTCACTCAAAGGCCTTCCTACCTGCAGACAGGGTAGGCAGGCTCATGGCGCTGGCCAAAGACATACAGCAACCAGTCAGAAACCGTGGCAGGAGGTTCAAAAGTAACCTTTATTTATCCACGGATAAGGTGCGCCAAACCCAACACAGGCCGTGTTTCATACACCACTTCCTCAGGGGTTATAGGCTCACTACAAAATATACATACATGTGAAACCAACAGCAAACAGAAATTGTTGTGTAAACATGAATACAAAAAGACAAATCATGTTATACCACATTAAATAAAATAACTGAGATGAATCATTAAAAAATATTAAAATAAACTGAATATAAAAAATAATAAATAATTAAAAAACTTTAATAATAATAAATAAATAATAAATAAATTAAAAATTAATTAGAAACATGTAAACACTCATAATGCGATAACTCACTTGCTAAAACTATATAAAACATTTTTTTTCACATTAAGAATATATATAGTGGTATTAATAATAATGGTAATAACAATAAAAATGAAATATAATAATAAAACAACTTAAAAAAATGGATGTGCCAACTGTGTATATATATTCATAAAACCTTTCTTGATTATAACCACAAGAACAGAAGAAAACGGAGAAAAACGGAGAAAAGGAGGACTAAAAGAACAAAATTATATAAATTGTTAATGCCAATGTCCAAAATAAAATAAATCTAATTATAAAATAAAGATTAAAAAATAATAAATGTAAAAAATATATTAGAATTAAAATAAAGATAAAGATTAAACAATTTTGTAAAAAATAAAAATAAAAATTATTAAAAATTATATTGGAATAATAAATATATTAAAAAATAAATAAATAAATAAAAATATAAATAAATTTTTTTTTCAAAAAATAAAAAAATGTTTGGAATGTATATATGCATATATACAATAAATATACAATAAAATTATATTATAAAAAATCCATAAAAACAAAATAACACAATAGGAAATTGTATAAACATAAAAACAGTAATTATTAAATATTACTAAAATAAAATTTAGCATAACCATAAAAATAAAAAAAAATTAAAATTAATAATACAACCTACCACTGCACCAAGCCAATTAATTTTAATAATAATTTTGTTCTTTTAGTCCTCCTTTTCTCCGTTTTTCTCTGTTTTCTTCTGTTCTTGTGGTTATAATCAAGAAAGGTTTTATGAATATATATACACAGTTGACACATCCATTTTTTTAAGTTGTTTTATTATTATATTTCATTTTTATTGTTATTACCATTATTATTAATACCACTATATATATTCTTAATGTGAAAAAAATTTTTTTATATAGTTTTAGCAAGTGAGTTATCGCATTATGACTGTTTACATGTTTCTAATTAATTTTTAATTTATTTATTATTATTTGTTTATTATTATTAAAGTTTTTTAATTATTATTTTTTATATTCAGTTTATTTTAATATTTTTTAATGATTCATCTCAGTTATTTTATTTAATGTGGTATAACATGATTTGTCTTTTTGTATTCATGTTTACACAACAATTTCTGTTTGCTGTTGGTTTCACATGTATGTATATTTTGTAGTGAGCCTATAACCCCTGAGGGAAGTGGTGTACGAAACACGGCCTGTGTTGGGTTTGGCGCACCTTATCCGTGGATAAATAAAGGTTACTTTTGAACCTCCTGCCACGGTTTCTGACTGGTTCCTGTTGCCCATGTGGTAGTTTGCTGTTTTTTGGTGGACCCAAAGACATACAGCGCCATCCCTCAGTGCCAGCAAGACACCTGTTGCGTCTCCTCGGGCACATGGCCTCCACAGTCCATGTCACCCCAGATGCCCGCCTCCACATGCGAATTGCACAGTGGTGCCTCAGGGACCAGTGGTCCCAGGCCATGGGGCATCTCCAGGACAGAATCAAAGTGACCAGGCACATGGTGCAGTCCCTGACCTGATGGCGCTCGTCCCGTCACTTGGAAGCGGGGATGCCTTTTCAGGCCCCTCACCACTCGAAGGTCCTAACCACAGATGCCTCCCTACTGGGCTGGGGAGCCCACTACCAGGGGTACCGCACCCAGAGCGTTTGATCCCCAGATGAGAGTGCTCAACAGATCAGCCTGTTGGAACTTCATGCAATCCATCTCGCCCTAAAGGTCACCATGTTCTGTGTGAACAAACAAGGGGACACAGGGTCTTGAGCTCTCTGTCGGGAAGCCTGGACTTGTGCTTGTTCGCAGTCCAACAGGGCATTATCCTCAGGGCAGTATACCTGCCGGGCCAGGACAACTGGCTGGCCGACAGACTCAGCAGGCTGCTCCAGCCGCACGAGTGGCAGTTGGATCCAAAAGTGTTCTGTGGGCTTTTCCTGATCTGGGGGGAACCGGTGATGGACCTGTTTGCCAGCCCGGACAATCACCAGTTACCCCGCTTCTGCTCCAGGCAACCACACCCTGCCAGGGTGGCCGCCGATGCTTTTCTAATTTCATGGTTGGTGGGTCTTCTGTATGCATTTCCCCCGACACCTCTGATCGCCAAGACCCTGTTCAAGATTCTTCACAACAGAGCTTCAGTCATTCTGATAACCCCATGGTGGCCTCGGCAACCATGGTTCCCACTCCTCCTGCAGCTAGCGGTGGAGACCCCCATCCCCCTGGGGACAGCTCCACAGCTCCTTTCCCAGGAGGGGGGGCTATCTCCTGCACCCCAAACCCAGCTCCCTTTCGCTGATGGCGTGGCTGCTGAGAGAGTGTCACTAGCTCTGCTCTACTTCCAAAGGACGTGGAGGATGTTCTGCTGGCCTCATGCAGAAGGTCTACCAGATGGGCTTGCGCCTTTAAGTGGTGCAGGTTTGCGCTTTGGTGTGTGACACGGGGGTCGACCCCTTTCCTTGCCTGGTGGTTATGGTGTTGCAATACCTTCTCCACCTCTCCAGCACAGGGCTCAAGTCCAACTCCGTCTGGGTGCATCTCAGTGCCCTAGCGGCGAACCACCATCAGGTGGATGGGAAGCCCCTCTTGGCTCACCCAACGGTGTCCCAGTTCCTTAAGGGCCTCCTACTGTCTAAGTCCCCGTCCGAATGGGATCTCAATGTAGTGTTGGGGCGGCTCACCCTGCTGCCTTTCAAACCGATGGCTATGTGTCATCTCCGCTATCTCTCCTGGAAGGTGGTTTTCCTTGTCATACTCACTTCCGCCCGAAGCGTGAGTGAACTTCAGGCCCTCGTGACGGAGAGGCCTTATACCAGGTTCTACAAGAATAGGGTGGTGCTTCGCACACACCCAAGTTCCTTCCGAAGGTGGTGTCCTCGTTCCACCTCAACCAGGAGGTGGTCCTCCCTACCTTCTTTCCCAGACTGCACGCCAGTCAGGCTGAGGCGGTCCTCCATACCCTGGACTGTAAGAGGGCCTTATCCTTCTACATTCAATGTACTCAAGGCCACTGGAAAGCCTCTCAGCTTTTCGTTTCCTATGACCCCAGTAAGCTGGAGGAGGCAGTGACCAAGTGTATGCTGTCCACGTGTTTGGCGGACTGTATTGCCCGGGCCTATGAGGAGGCGAAACCTCTGTTGGAAGGCCATGTCACGGCTCACAGGGTCAGGGCCATGGTGATGTCAGTGGCTCATCTGCACTCCATTCCTCTGACAGACATCTGCTGGGCCGCCATCTAGTCTTCAGTTCATACCTTCGCAGCCCATTACTGCCTGGATAGGGAGTCCCGACGTTACAGTGCCTTTGGCCAGGCTGTACTCCGTAACCTTTTTGAGGTTTAGGCAACTCCTGCCCTCTGACCCTTTTGTGTTCAGGCTACCGGTGTGCTAATTCCTTTGGACACACAGGATTTCGTTGCAGCTGTTTGCAGCTCTTGATGAGGAAGCCTTTTTTGGGCTATAGGTTAATGGTAGCCTGTAGCTGGGGAGTCCCATATGTGAGGACTGACTTCCTGCTTGTTCCCGGAGAAAGTGTAGTTACTCACCTGTAACAGGTGTTCTCCAGGGACAGCAGGAATCAGTCCTCACAACCCTCCTTCCTCCCCTTGGAGTTGCAGTCCTCCTATCTTCAGTGGGTGGTTTTTTTTTGGTGTCTTTAGCTATGTTATTTGACTGAGCAAGATGACTCCTTTGGGCGGGAAGGGGACCACACATGCATGGTAGCAACTCCCAAAAGCTTTCTTTGAAAGCTGGGGATTTGCTCTACACGGACTCCATCTGCGTCAACGTCACCCATATGTGAGGACGTATTCTTGCTGTCCCCGGAGAACACCTGTTACAGGTGAGTAACTACGCTAAATGGTAGAAACCATTATAAAGAATAAAATTACTTAACATGTAGTTAGCCATGGTTTAATGGGAGAAAGCCAACATGGATTTAGCCAAGGAAAGTCTTGTTTTACTAATCCGTTACATTTTTTTGAAGGTGTAAATAAACAGGTAGACAAAGGTGAGCCGGTTGATATAGTATATCTGGATTTTCAGAAAGCCTTTGACAAGGTCCTCATGAGAGACTCTTGGCAAAATTAAAAAGTCATAGGATTGGAGGCAATGTAGTATTGTGGATCAGGAACTTGTTAAGATAAAGCACGGAGTAGGGCTAAGTGACCATTTTTCCCAATGGAGAAAGGTGAATAGTTGAGTACCCCAGGGATCTATTTTGAGCCTGCTGCTTTTTAACATCTTCATAAATGACCTGGAAAAGGGAATAACGAATGAGGTTATCAAACTTGTAGATGACACAAAATTATTCAAAACAAAGTTGTTAAAATGCAAGAAGATTGTGAAAAATTGCAAGAAGATCTTGAAAAATTGGAAGACTGAACATCCAAATGGCAGATGAAATTTAATGTGGACAAGAGGAAAGTTATGCACCTAGGAAAGAACAATCCAAACTATGGTTATACGATGCAAGATACCACCTTAGAAACCACCCCCAGGAAAGTGATTTAGGCATCATCGTGGATAATAGGTTGAAACCCTCTGTCCAGTGTGCAGCGAAGGCCAAAAAGCAAATAGAATGCTAGAAATCATAAGGAAAGGAATGGAGAATAAGACCAAGGATATTATAATGCCTCTGTATCGTTCCATGGTGTGACCGCACCTTGAATATTGTGTACAGTTCTGGTCACCATATCTAAAAAGGATATAGTTGAATTAGAAAAGGTACCAAGAAGAGCGACAAAAATGGTACAGGGAATGGAAGAATACCCCTATGAGGAGAGGCTCTAAAGTTTGGGGCTCTTCAACTTGGAAAAGAGATGGCTGAGAAGGGGATATGATAGAGGTTTATAAATTAATGAATGGAGTGGAACCGGTAAATGTTTATCAGTTGTTTATGCCATCAAAAAGTGGAAAGACTAGAGGACACGCAATAAAGCTACAATGCAACCCATTTAAGACTAATAAGAGAAAAAAAATTTTACTCAACGCGTAATCAAACCCTGGAATTCTTTACTGCAGGATGTAGTAAAAACTGTTAAGTGTAGTTGGGTTGAAAAAAGGTTTGGACAAGTTCCTGGAGGAAAGATCCTTAAACCATTATTAAAGAGGACCCGGAAAATCCACAGTTTTCCCTGGGACAAGCATTTTGGAACCTGTGTGCCTCTTTGGGAATCTGCCAGGTACTTATGGCATGGATTGGCTACTGTTGGAAACAGGATGCTGGGCTTGATGGACCTTGGTCTGACCCAGTAAAGCATTTCTTATGACCCTGGTGTAGGCACCTGTGTGTCCTAAAATAGGCCTGGAATGGGCACCTTTTTTGGCCTGCCCACATAGATGCCGTATTATAAAAATTGCTCTCATAGTGTATAAAGAGTATGTGTGTGTATATATGAATGAAAGATACCAACTTTCCTTTTAGTTTTGAGAAATCCTTATTACACAGGAGCAACAGTTCTAATCGGTTCAAACATAGTTCACACCAACAGCAGCCATTTCTGTATGTGGCATATATTGGAAATTTGATGTTTCCTATTGGCCTCATGCTTTCTTTCTGACCGCTTTGGTTTTTTTTTTTAATCAGGTTGGCACAGGTGCAACAGTCGCCACACTCGCCGACGCCTCCGAACTGCCTACCACAGTCACTGTTGCACAAGTCAATTATTCCACTGTAAGTGACGGGGAGGTAAGCAAGTGGGGCATGCTTGGCATGGCTCATATTTCTTGTGTGTGACTGCATGGCACTTGAAGGCAACATTCCCACAAAGTTGCACGGCAGCATAGGTGGTGGACTCCCATGCAGCTTTGCAAGGACGTTGCTTGAGGGGCATGGGAGGTAACTCAGTATATGTGCAACTGTTGTGGGGAGCATGTGACGGTCTTAGGTGAGAGTTTGTGTGCTTGTACTGTGTGCGGTGAGGTTATATAGGTGTATATATGTAACTGAGTATATATGTGCAATGTAATGTGTGTGTACCTTGATATGTTTATATACCTGTGATTAGTTTATGTTCCAGTGTGTAGGCTGTAAGTTTGGAACATCTGTATCAGATAGTATGGGATCAGGACTATCAAAATCTTTCAAATGTCTGCAAGGTGCAATGCTCAGATTCCAAGAATGGATATCTACCTTGGTGATACAGTAGAGAACCAACCAGAGTGCCCCAGAATCAAAACAGTAGGAAAAAAAATAAACATTTATGTTTAGACACTTTTAAACTCTTATCTTCATTTCAGAGGAAAATAGACTGCAGAGTGGACTAGCCAAACTTGACTGCAAAGTCTGCTCGTACTATTTAATTGATTAAATATGGAAAAAAATTATTTTGCTTTCATTTCTGTTTTCATGGCTGCATGTAGAGATGGTAATCGGGTGTGAAGACAGTACTTCAGAAGCCTAAAATACTGCTTTTATTAATACTAAAAATAATTGTAGGTACTTTCGATCAATTATTGTAAAGTTGATGGAAGAGGTGTGGTTTAAATTCTTGTTTCTCCAGGAACAAGCAGGAAGTCAGTTCTCACCTATTGGTGACGGCATCAATGGAGCCCGCACAGATTCACTCCCCAGCTTTCAAAGAAAGCCTTTGGGAGTTAGCACATGCATGGTCAACTTCCAACCCAAAGGTGACATCTTACCTCAGTCTTTTCCTCGGAGCCCTGCAGACATCCTGTCTGTCATCCCCGGTAATTTTTTCTAACCCTTCTCTTAGCGTTTTTGCTCTTTTTGTCGGATGGTTCCCAATCACCTCGCCACTCAAGTCCACCCTCACCCCAGCATCAGTTTTTTTTTTCTCTGGTCCTTTTTCTTTTTCGATCCGCGGGTCTTTTCTCTCGCGCTCCCTAAGGGAGACATCTGAGTTTGACCTCATGGGTGCCGTCTTTCCCGCTATGTCTTCAGTCAGCAGATTTAAGCAATGTAGAAAATGCCCCCATACCATATCCATAACGGACCGCCACAGTTGCTGTATCAAGTACTTGATGCGCGGGTCATGACTCCACTTGCCTGCTCTGCCCGCAGATGTCAAGCAAGAGCCGGAGGAATCGTGAAAAGCAGCAGGGGGAGCTTTTTGGCTCGAAGGCCTCTGCTGCGGTGCCAGCATCGAATCTGGAATTGCTGCCCTTGGAGACCGTGTCTGATGACTCTGCGTCGCGCATACATGCTCGATCTGAGTCCCGAAGATGCGGAGCCTCGGACCGGGGGTCATCCTCTGAGGAATTCACGCATCGTCCGATTCGGGGATAAGACTTCCGGTCCCCATTCTCGGAGCCCTCGACCTGATGCCAAGGGCGAAGACTGGGAGCAACCCTCGAAGCTGCCCCAGCGGATGGAGACTCCCACCATGTCAGGGGATCAGGCTTAGTCCTCTGACATGATCACCATTGATGATTTCCCTTTGAGGGAGTTGGCTTCGGGCTCTATGCCTTCAAGGCTCAAGCCGGTTGCTGTGGAGCCTTCTGGCATCAAAGCCAGGACGGTGGCCTTGGAACGCAGCCTGACTGTCTTCCTTGAGGTGCAGCAGGGTCTGATGTCTGGAGCCTCCATGTCATTGTTGCCAACATCAGGACCCTCCACTCTGAGGACCTCCCCAGTGCTGGAATGATTCGCCCACTCGGAGATGCATCAATTAGCCTCCTGCTTGAGGCACAACTCACTCCTAAGTACCTCAGGGTCAGCTCGTCGGGCGCCTCACTCTCCCTCGGCACCAGCAGTTCATCATCCCGATGACCATCCATGCCTCGAGGAGTCCTCTGGCTCAGAGTCAGGCTGGGAGACTGACAACAAGTCACCCGACACCATGTTGCTCAGGGATATCCCCTCTGAACTCTCTCCCCCTCAGGAGCACCAGAAGTCCCCGCCTGAGGACGTTGTGTTCCTCGAGTTTGTCTGGGGGATGTCTAAGGCTCTGGCCTTCATGGCGGAGCCAGAGGACAAGCCTTGTGTGGAGGACTTGGAGATCCTCCAGTATGAAGTCCTTCCGAGGGAGGCACTGACAGTGCCGATTCCCCCCATTCTGGAGCATTTACTGTTCAGGATGTGGGAGAGCCTGGTGATGGTGCCAATAGTAAGCCGGAGACTCAATTCCCAGTATCGAGTTGGCAAGAGCCCGGGCATAAGAAGACACAGCTGCCTCACAGTTCCATGGTGGTGGAGTCGGTCATGCATCACATAAAAAGTCAGAAGATGCACTCCTCAGTGCCCCCTGGTAGGGAGGCCTGCACCATAGATGAGATTGGCAGAAAGTGCTACAAGGGCTCAATGCTCATGGTCTGCATCCAGGCTTACTCAGCTGTATATGGGCATGTACCTGAGAAACCTTTTGAAGGAGCTCGCTGGGTTCTCAGTTGGACTGGTGAATCTCTTGAGCACCTCCAGACCCTTGTCTCCTTGGTCAAGGAATGCTCCAAATTTCAGACCTATGACGGCTTTGAGTCTATGGCTCGTGTGGCTGCAGTGGGCATTAGTGCCCACTGCCTGGCTTAGTTACAGTCCTCGTACTTGGAGTAATGCATACAGGACAAACTGGCCAATGTTTCCTGCTGAGGAGAGAACTTCTTTGGCAAACCCATGACTGACAAGGCAGCCGAGTTGGAGTCAGAGTTAGTGACCAGGACTGGGCTGTCCCAGAAGACCGCTGACTTGTCCTGCCGGAAGGCTTCAGTGAAAAAGCCTTTCCACCCAAAGGCGAAAAAGGCTTATAGAAAATTTCTGGCCTATCAGGCTCCCCAACAGGGTCATCAAGCCAAGGGCTAGTGGCACTGCCCCTGTAAGCAGAAAGCCCCCAAGCCCCAAACGGTGCCCCAACTACAGCCGGGGGGGGGGGGTGCTTTTGACTCCTTCGGCATAGTCCTCCTTCCCCTGAGGACCAGGGCCCAAGGCACACGAGAGGATGTCTGATTTACTTTGATCCCTTCTGGTCGGGCATCACAACCGATGCCTGGGTGCTATAGGTGGTGCGAGAAGGATACCTTCTGCACCTCAACCAGACTTATCCTCCCTTCTTTCCAGGGGAACTTCATCTACCTGCACAGAGAGCTCCTGCAGAAGATACTCAAGTCCCTGCTCAAGGATTGGGCAGTAAAACCAGTTCCTCCACCCTTCTGGGGCACAGGGTTCTACTCCTGGTACTTCCTCATTTCAAAAAGGATAGGGGGCTTCTGGCCCATTCTGGATCTGTGGGACCTAAACTGCTTTCTGGTCAAGAAGTTCAAGATGCTATCACTTGGAACATTGCTGCCATAGCTCCAGTGGGGAGATAGGCATCTTTGAGATCCAAAGAGCATAGCCAATAACCCACATCCTGATCCATCCCTGGCACTGTCAATACCTCTGCTTCATCATTGGAGGCTTCCACTACCAGTATAGGATGCTCCTCCCCTTCGGCCTCTCCTCGACCCTCCATGTGTTCACCAAGTGCCTGGCGGCATACACCGCTCACCTCCACTTGCTGGAAGTCTGTCTTCCCCTATCTGTACAATTGGCTCCTGAAGGCCAGCTCTCCAGAGAAGGTACGTCACATGACCCACTACACTTTCAGTGTGCTGCATCATCTAGAGTTCATGATCGACGTCCTAAAGTCGCATCTGCTACCGACCCAGTGCCTGGAGTTCATAGGAGCCCTTCTGGACTCCACCTAGGCCAGAGCCTTTCTTCCTCCCTCTAGACAGGGCACAGCATCTAGCAACCCTAGCAAAAGAGGTACAGGGTTGCTCATCAGTGTCTGCCCTTCTCTTGCTGTGCCTATTGGGGCACATGGCCTCGATGGTACATGTAACCCTACAGGCTCGTTTACGAATGCGTCAGCCCAGTGCACCCTCAGCTCTCAATGAACTCAGGCCACGGACCAGCTAGAGGATTGGGTCCAGATCACCAAGCCTCTGGCGGTCTCTCTCGCCTGGTGGCAGAACCGACACATTCCCATGGCTGGCCTACCCTTTCAGGCCCCGATGGCCCAACACGTTCTGACCACGGACGCCTCCAAGCTCGGCTAGAAGCCCACTGCAGGGCACCTGGACTCAAGAGTAAAGTGCCCTCCAGATCAACCTTCTGTAACTCAAAGCTGTGACAAATGTCCTTTGGATATTCCAGACCCACCTGGTCGGCCTGGTTGTCCTTGTTCAGATGGACAAACAAGTACCGATGTTCTACATCAACAGGGGGAACGGGCTTGTACCTCCTCTGTTGGGAGGCACCTGTAGACCTTTGCCATGGAGAAGGGCATGATCCTTTGGGTGGTCTACCTACTGGGTCAGAACAATCTGCTTGCAGATCGACTCAGCAGAGTCTTTCAGCCCAACAAATGGGGCCTCAACCCAGCAGTGGCCATCTCCATCTTTCAACGTTGGGGGACCCTGACGTTGGACCTCTTCACCAGCCCCCAAGAATGAGCAGCTGCTGTGCTTCTGCTCCCGGAGACCGACCCCAGAATGGTTGGCGGCAGACGTCTTCCTCTTGCCTTGATCTGGGAGCCTACTGTATGCATACCCGCTTACTCCCCTGATTCCCAAGACCTTGCTCAAGGTTCATTCAGACCGTATATTGGTAATTCTCATTGCTCCTCGGTGGCCCCGACAGCCATGGTCCCTCTACTCCTGCAGCTGTCGCAGGCGGCCCCGATACCCTTGGGTCATGTCCCAGACTTGCTCTTGCAGGAGGATCCTTGTTCATCCCAACCTCCAGTCCCTCACCCTGATGGTGTGGCTGCTGAACAGTTAGCCCTAGCATACCTCCACCTCCCCCCATGACATGAAGGACGTCCTACTGGCATCACACAAGGACTCAACACAATGCACATATGCTTTCAAATGGCATCGATTCTTGGTCTGGTGTGCAGACAGGAATCTTATCCCTTTCTCTTGCTCAGTGCAGGACTTCCTAGAGTATCTGCTGCACCTCTCCTGGACTGGTCTGAAATCCAGTTCTGTTAGTGTGCACCTTTGCGCCCTGGTAGCATATCACCACCTCATCAACGGCCAGTCCGTCTCCGTGCACCCACTTGTGGGCCGTTTTATGAGGGAGCTTCTCTTGCGGCCCTCCATCCGCCCACAGCCGGTGGCATGGGACTTGAATGTTTCCTCAGAAAGCTGATGGCTCTTCCCTTTGAGTCGCTGACTTTGTGCCATCTCCAGTTCTTGTCTTGGAAAGTAGTGTTCTTGATAGTGCTCACTTCAGCCAGAAGGGTCAGTGAACTGCAGGCGCTGGTGGCCCATGTTCCCTATACCAGGTTCCACAAAAAAGGATCATCCTCCAGACTCGCCCGAAATTCCTGTCTAAGGTGGTGTCCGCTTCTTATATCAACCAAAAAGGAGGTGGTCCTTCCCACTTTCTTCCCCAGGCCTCACGCATCCCGAGCGGAGGCCTCGCTACACATCCTGGATTGCAAAAGGACACTGGCCTTCTGCCTTGAGAGGACAGAGGCCCATCGCCGCTCGTCACAACTATTCATCTCCTATGACATCAACAGGCTCGGGGTTGCAGTCTCTTAGTGTACCCTGTCTACCTGGGTGGCAGACTGCATCTCTCTTGCCTATGAGCAGGCAGGACTCTCTCTAGACCGTCATGTTACCATGCACAATGTGCCTGCCATAGCAGCCTCGGTGACTCACCTGTGCTCGGTCTCCCTGCAGGACATCTGCCGGGCCACCACCTGGTCTTTAGTCCATACCTTCGCAGCACATTACTGCTTAGAGGAGAGCTCATGGCGAGATAATGCCTTCAGCCAGGCAGTACTTCATCACCTCTCTGAGGAATAGTGCAACTCCTTCCCTCCAGCTCTTTGTGTCCAGGCTACCAGAGGGGTGATACCATCAATGTTGGGGCTGCATCACTGAACTTCAAGCCATTCAGTGCTCCTTGCTGCCCTTCACGGTTCGCCTTTTGGGTCGCCCATGGTTCCTACAGGTTTTTTCAATAGCCTGTAGCTTGGAGTTCCATATGTGAGGACCAACTTTCTGCTTGTTCCCAGAGAAAGCATAGTTACTCACCTGTAACAGGTGTTCTCCAGGGCAGCAGGAATCAATCCTCACGGCCCTCTCCTCCTCCCTGTGGAGATGTTTTTTCTTTTTTATGCTCTATTAAGCTATGTCATCATACTAAGGCAAGATGGCACTTTTGGACGAGAAGGTGACCATGCATGCGCGGTCTAACTCACAAAGGCTTTCTTTGAAAGCTGGGGAGTGAATCCTCACGGGCTCCGTTGAAGCCATGTCAGCCATATGTGAGAACTGATTCTTGCTGTTCCTGGTGAACACTTGTTACAGGTGAGAAACTATGCTTTCTATAGCTTTCAAGGACAAGCAGAATATACCCAAACTGGAGAAAATGTATGAAAAGCACTAAAAGCTTTCTAGAGCAGCACATTGCACAAATACACTTTCCCAAGTCTGTATTGTTTTGTGGAGCCACCTTTGCTTCATTTCTTTTTGCAGGTGTGATTTTTCATCTCTGTGACTTCTCTACCATGGAAGTATTTTTTTTAATCCTTTGCACGTTTGGTCACCTTAATTTCACTTTTTTACTTTTCTTCTTTTTAGAGTTTTCAATTTTTAAAATGTCCTTATTTTTTGGTGCAACTATGGACCTGCATCATCATTGATCAGCATGTTTTCCATCAAACTATTTGAGTTTGCATTGGCTATTTTTTCTCCATGTTCCAGAAACAGAAGGCACCCAGTGGCTTCAAGAAATGTGGGCAGTGTGGCAGAACGATGTCAATCATAGACATCTATGAATTGTACCTCGTTTGTCTTGGGCTTAAATATGAAATCCCTAGTTATGCCACCTGTCAAAAGATGACACCTAGGAGTCTTTGTGACTATTGAACAGAATTAAAAGCTCTTCGGCTCATCTGAGAGTGGTCCACATGCTTTGGCAGCATCAACCCCTGATTTTGCATCAGATGGTGGGGATGCATTAACATTGAGGAAACATCATTCCTCCTCAAGACTGAGCATTAATAGAGATAATCAGGACAGGCTATAGTCAGAGTCTCTCCTGATGCATGCAAAAGAATCCTCCAAAGAGATGTTAATTCTTTGCCTCTCAATCCTGCCATCGCCAACAGGGGCACAGAAACTACAATCAGCTCCCCAACCAAAACCTGGGAGAGTGTTTCGACTGGATCCATCAGACATAGCCAGTATTCCAGTGTGTTCTGGAGAACCTTTCTGTCAAGGGAAGGGGAAGGTTTTATGTAAACTTGGAGTTTGGATTCTCAGCATAATACAAAATTAATACAGAAAATGCCTGTTGGAAGCCCCACCAGATTGATCATTGAGAGTTTCATGCTACTATTACCACTTATCATTTCTGTAGCACTATTAGACCTATTCAGTACACATACACAAAAGAGAGAGTCCCTTCTCAACAGGCACAATCTATTCAAGTCAGTTATACAGGACAAATAAGAGATGAGATGTTTTCTAGTATGGAAATTATTAAAAACAACATGAGTATTAATAGGAGAATAAGGGATTAGGATTTAAAAGCAGTCTGAAGAAGCTGGGCTTTTGACCTGGATTTGAATAGGGACAGAGATGGAGCTTGATGCCATCAGTTCAGGAAGTCTGTTTCAGGCATATGGTGCAGCAAGGTGGAAGGAACATAGTGTGGAGTTCCCAAGAAAGGGAGTAGAAAGAGGCAATGCGGAGCTGTAGAATGAATGCACTTATAGGTGAATAAAGCAAGTTTGAACTGTAAGTGGAAATGGTTTGGGAGCCAATTAACCTCTCCTCTCAAGTTACTTATTTGAGTGTAGCGACACTGGTGTAAAATTAATTGTGCAGCTGAATTTTGAATAGATTGAAGGAGAGAGAAATGATTCAGTGGAAGACCAAAGCATGTTGCAGTAGTCTAGGTGAGAGGTGATGAGAGTGCAGATAAGGGTTTTGATAGTTTGTTCAGAAAGGAAAGGATGTATTTTGCTGATGTTATAGAGAGAGCTGTCTGTTGGATATGTGCAGAGAAAGAGGAGTCAAAGATGACCCTAAGGTTATGAACTGAGGAGACAGGGAGAATGACAGTGTTATCCACAGAAATTAAGAAAGGGGGAAAGATGAAATGCTCTCTCTTGGCCGTGTTCAGTTTCAGATAGTAGTGGGACATCTAGGCAGAGATGCCAGATGTTTGGTCTGAAGTATATTTGGAAGCTGTTAGCATAAAGATGGTACTGAAACAATGGGAGATCACAGCACCAAGGGAGGGAGTATAAAGAGAGAAGAAAAAGAGGTCCTAAGATAGAACCCGACTAATAGTGGGATCGCAATGGAGAAGGTTTCATCAGTGCATATGCTAAAAGGTATGATGGGAAAGAAGAAGAAAACCAAGACAGAAGAGCCTCAAATCCAAGTGAAAACAGTTTGAGGAGAATGTGATCATTAATAGTGTCAAGAAGGATGAGGATCAAGTACAGTTCATTGGATTTGGCCAGGAACAAATCACTGGAAATTTTGGTAAGGGCTGTTTCTATTAAATGTAGAGAACAAAAGTCAGACTGGAGTGGATCAAAAATAGCATGAGATGAAAGAAAGTCAAGGCAGTGGTGGTGAATAGCATGTTGAGTAGTTCAGATTCAAAAGGACAGGAGGGAGATGGGATGATCATTGAAAGTGCAGGTAGGAGCCAGTGAAGGTTTTGTGAAGAGTAGTGTAATCACGGCATGTTTTGAAGGCAGCAGGAACAGTTGCAGTGGAAAATAAGTTGAGGATATGGCAAATGGAAGGTAAGACAACAGGGGAAATAGCTGGGTAACTGGGTGGGAATAGGATTGGAGGGACAGGTACTGTATTTAGATGATTAGAAAAGATGTGCAGTTGCCTTCTTTTGTGTTTTAGAAAAGGAAGAAAGGGTGGCAGGGGTTGAAAGAAGATTAAGAGAATAAAGTGAGGGAAGGGGGAGATGGAGGTGATCTGGTGGAGAACTCAAGATTAATCTTGTGAAAAATATAGAAGTTATCTGTCCTAATCTAGGTACAAAGTGGAGGGGGTTGGAGGTGAAAGCACTTTGACGAGAGAGTTGAGTGTAGCAGTAGAACAGTGAAAGTTGGAGGAAAGAGTTTATCAAATGGATGTAGTACTCTTGTTTGGCAACTGCAGTGTTAGACTGGAAGGAGGTTTGGAAAGAATTTGAAATGCATGAAGTCAGCATGGGCATAGGATTTTAGTCAAAGGCCCTCTGCAGAGCATGCATAGGAATATAGGCAGTGGATTCCAAAAATCAGCCAAGAATGAGATATGGTATGCCTTACTGGATGTGGAATGGGAAGAAGAAGTGTATCCAAAGCAGAGGAGAGTATTGTATTATAGAAAGAGAATGCTTTATCAGTGGACTCTGATAACACAATGGATGAGAGAAGAGAGAAGACTGTGCAATTTTCAGTAACCTGAAGATTCCTAAATGTGATAAAACTGTGGAGAGGGCTGATTAAGTGTGCAAGTTAAACAGATGTTAGAAAAGGGAAGAACTGAGGTGGAGAAGTTTGAGCGTGAACAATTGGAGAAAAAGACAAGGTCAAGTTAGTGACCATGTTGATGAGTAAAGGTGATAGAACACAGCTGGATGTTGAATAAGGAGGTTAAAGCTAGGAGCTTCAGGGTTTATGAATCAGCGTATTCATCAGCATGAATGTTAAAGTCCCCAATAATAAAGGAAGGGGAAGATGGTTCAAGAAAGAAGGAAAGCCAGGAGACAGTGAGAAAGGAAGAAGGGACTTGTCAGGGAATCAATAAATGATAGCTACATAGAGAGGAAGTGGGAGTAAATAGGCAAATGGAGTCCAAGGAAGAAAAGTTGTGAGACTGAGGTGGAAGAAGGGGTTGAAACCTAAAAGAAGGAGGAGTGGCAGTCCAAGACCACCACCGAGGCCAAATGTATAAGGGAAAAGGTAACCTTCATGAAGAGAGCAGTAACTGAAGCAGAGTCTTCAGGGAAAAGCCAAGCTCCAGTTAGAGCAAGAAGATGCAGGGTATGAGAGAGAAAGTGATTATGAATATATGTAAGTTTGAGACATTCCACAGGGTACATGAGAGAGGGAGAGAAGGGGGAAGAGAGTGATATGAGTGAGACTAAAGAAGTTGCAGTTTGATCTGCACAGGTAGGGTGAAAGTTGCCTTGGAGGGCCAGGATTAGGATTGATATCCCCATCTGAGAGAGGATAAGGAGCAGACTAGTACAGAGAAGAGGAGGCATGACAGTGATGAGGATGAGATGCTGTCAGAGAGAATGAAGATGGCTGCACGAAAGGAAGAAAATGTTGAAACAACAGCAGAAGGCAGGGTAGAAGACAAATTGACTGGAGAGGTGAAGAAAAAGAATGGGTGATTTGGTCTTAAGATTTGAAGTTGTTTGAAAGGAGGGAAAAAAGGGGAGAGTTAGCATCAGGAAGAGAAAATGTAGTGGAGACCTTGGAAGTAAAAAGAGAAGAGAAAATACGAAATTAGTATATGGCACAGACCTTCTGGCAAGCAGCTGGATGAAGCCCGGGTTAGCAGGAGCAGAATTCCAAGTTAGTTGGGATGGACCTGGGAGTCACCTCAGCGGACACTAGGAAGACTATACAGGCGAACTGCAAATCTCCCCAACACTGTTATCCAAGTTTTGTTTTCCTGTTAATTGTAAACTCAGACCTGTTATCCTGTTCTGATAATTTTGTTCCATGTAAACCGCACTGATGCCGAATAGCGCAGTATAGAAGAGATTGTAAATAAATAAATAAAAAATAAGTGGGTGGAGCCTGGGGTAGCAGGAGCAGAAGCCCGAGTATTTTGGAGTGGATTTGGGAGAAACCTCAGAAGACTCTGAGAAGAATATGCAAATGTTTGCAAACCTCTCTAGCACCTGATCAAACACTTATCATCAGGATGTACTTTTAAAGGACCTCCCTTCCCTCTTAGAGACTGATGTGGTCAAACCCATTCTACTAGGCGAAAGAGGACATGGATTTTATACCAGTATTTCTTGGTCCCAGAGAAAACAGGGAGACTCTGTCTCATCCTAGACCTAAAGGCATTGAGCAATTTCCTCATTTAAAAAAAAAAGCTCGGGATGAGTCTTACTAGATGAGTAACTCGATTGGACTCTGGGGGAGCTGCCCTTTCCTAGGGGGGTGGGGAGGTAGGCGGGAGGGGATGAGTGGGAGGAGGGGTGGAGGGTTGGGTAGTGGAGAGTGTTGTTTGTAGCAGTTCTGCCACAGTTCTGGTAGCAGTTCAGTCCAGGTAGCAGTTCTGCCGCAGTCCAGGTGAGTATAAGATGACCATCCCTCTCTTTTTATATATTTTAATTAGAAGATCAGCTCAATGGACCCTTTGCTCTCATTCAGTTCAGGCTACTCAGAGCTTAAAAGACCATCATTCCATTCACTCAGCAGCTCAGGGATTCCCTATCCTTGGTGGCTGATCAGATTTGGTCAGGGGCATCTTCTTCCATGTTCCTCAAACTGAAATAGTCCTAACTATGGAGGCATCCAAACTGTGCAGGGGAGCACATGTAGAGGAACTCTACACCCAGGGAAAATCTTCATCAGATAAGCCTCCCTAGAGAATAAGGGTGATCTGAAGACTTTCAGAGATTTATTGCCAGACATGCAATCAAAGTAGCTGTGTTCTAGATGAATAAGCAAGGAAGGAACGGGATCTACTTTTTGTGTTGGCCCAGTTCCATATCCTGATAGCTTCCCATTTTACACAAAGTGGTCCTCAGAGTCATATACCTGGCAGTGTCATAGCAATCAAGAAGAGTGTCCCTGGACATAGGGATAACAAACATAATATCTGCAGTTGGGGACACCAAAGGTTGTTTGCATTGTCTCTGAAAAGGAGGGTTCCTCCATTTTGTTTAAGAATAAGGATACATGGCCAACTATTCTCAGATGCCTTCCCCTGAGACTAGGGAGAAATTCTTTCTATGCATATCCTGCAATCCGCTGGTGGCAAAGACTCTCCTAAAACTCAGAAGGAATTGGGAAACTATGGTACTCTGAGCTCTTTTTTGGCTGAGGCAGATCTAGTTCTTGCTTCTATGAAATTGCTTACCCATAACAATTGCATAACTGAGGCCAGCAGGATATCGGTCCCCTCAAAACTCATCCATCTTGTCTAGGAGTTGGCTTCTCCTACTAAAACCTTTATATGGAACTGAGGTGGCCCCGTGCAATAACACATGTGGGAAGTCCCACATATCATCACAATGCATCAGTCTAGAAAGCACCTAGAGGTGTGTTTACATTTTCTCTGGCCTGGGGTGCCCATTTGTCAATCTGCTGTCCTCAGAAAACACCTACAAATAAGCAGCTTTGTTTATTTGCCTTGTCTCTGACTATTCTAGCAGATCACCTATCTTCTCTCTAAAATGCGACTTGAGTCCCTCTATTCCAGGGCATTACATTTGTATGCCTATGTGTTCTTTTCCATAATCTCATTGGCTTCAGAAAATGGAATCTGGAGACGCTATATTCAATTTAAAGATAAGGGGAATCTCACCAAAACTGCAACAGATAAAAAGGAAGGATAAGAAAAATGCTTCCGATACTGCAATAGTAATTAAATCATTATAAGGACCTAGAGTTCTTTAAGAACATCTAGTCTTCTAATTGTGATGATATGACATTGAGGTTTCATAGTGTGTTTATAGCTCCTGTTTCGAGTTGAAAATGTTACTGCTAAGTCATTCTTTTTGCAGTTTGTTCACAGTGTTTCCTGTGGTTTTCCCAAACATGTCACTGGCCATGTTTTTAAGAGTGATACCCATTGTCTCTTGGGATGAAAGGTCTCTTTTGGGTCATGTGATCTTTGTGATGCCATTTGTAACTTCATAACTGAACTAGTATGAGATAGTCAGTTCTAATAAGCATGAGGTAATTTGACTTGTGTTAACTTTACGGTTCCCAAGAGTGCAGGAGAATACTGGCAATCAAGTTAAAGAATTAAAAAATGCTAACTTAAAAGTAATGTGGTCAGTACTGAAAAGCATTTACCCTTTGTTTAGGATACTTTATGGATGGTAATTTCTTAAATTCCTTTCATCTAAATATTCAACTGTCTGGCACATTACTAATTTGGAATGTGAAGCCAGTGAGCTACGAAACATGGCATACTGCATTGATATGCACAGGAGCGTTCTGTAGCATCTTAGAGAGATGTTAATGTGATAGTAACTTTGTTACTATAATGCAGGGGTTCTTGATCCAGTTCTCAGGACTCACTTAGCCAGTCAGATTTTCAGAGTAACCACAATGAAAATGCATATGAGAGATTTGCATACAATGGAGGCAGTGCAATACATATTCATTGTGGTTATCCTGAAAACCTCACTGGCTAGATGTGTATTGTTAAAAGTTTGGCTGCTAAGTTGAACTATTGCACTGCATGAATCAAATGTTTTAGTGTGAGTTGTATAAAAGTTACTTTTTATTTAATTCTCCTTATTTTTTCCCTGCTTTAATTCAGCTTCCATCACAATCATTCTGTGTAACTACTAACATTTATCCCTTTTTTATTCCTTCTGTATCTCTTTTTACGTACTACCTAATGCCTCAAACTCTTATGAGTAAGAGAATAACAAGGAACGTGAACTAGAGATTGGTGGGATAGGAAAGGACTTTTTAAAATAAGGATTTTGGTATCCAAATTTAATTTTGTTACCATATGAGTTCTGTATTGTTCATTAGGCATTTTTTCTCCCTTTTAACTTTTGTGTAAAATTTAAGAAGCTATATTTTCTGTGCCTACAATGCAGTGGTTCCTGTTTGCTTACAGTGTTAATATAACTTTGCAAGACTGATTAGCCCAGTTGCTTCAGTTTGCATGTCTTTAGTACTTCAGGACAAGGTACTAGTGAAAACAATTGGGAAACCGATCAGGCAGTCTTACACTTTTAGCTTGGGTTCAATTTGAGTGAGAGACATAAATATTACCAATGTTTTCTGCTTTCCAACCATGCATCCCTTTCTGCATTATCAAATGCAAGTCTTAGGAGGAGAGGTGCAGTGAAATATTGATGTGAAATTTAAGATGTTCTATGTAAAAAAAACCCTCGCTTTGTTAATTTGTTGTTAATTGTACACCGCAACTGATCTCTGGAAGATGCGGTATATAAATGAGTGTTAAATAAATAAATAATGTGTGGCATAGAAACCAAGAAAGAAGCTTATTAGCTCCAGATCTTAGTAGAGCTGACCAGAAATTTGAAATTTAAAATAAAATATGAAGTAAAATACAAAAATCGGGGAATACATTTTTTCAACTTTTTTTGACAGTGTCTCTAGGAGGCACCATTGCATTAAAACTATCATTTGGGTACAAAGCCAGATTTGCACGTTTTTACAAATAGTAAGTAACCTTTGAGCATATCACTCTAGAGAGAGTGATAGGTGAAGATTTTGGTTCCTAGACCAATGTTTTCCAAAGGTTTCCATTTAGGACCTTCTTTAGAGCTATCAAAATCTCTGGACCCATGACAAAATGAGATGACTTAAAACACCAAATTAAAACTTGGTGTTTTTCCCAACTCGAGAGCTGAAAATCTGACACTCTATCTCCAGAATAAGTTGTGCCCTGCTTTTCAGTTTAGCCCTTCCTTGTTGGCGTGACAGTCTGCTTTATTTCAAGGCTAATGCACTGGAATAGACATGAAGTATGACATGTTAGAAGGGACATCTAGTTAGAATCTGGAATGTCCAGAGCAGAATGTCCAAAAATTGGGGGAGTGGCAGCAGAGAAGGGAGGCACGTATAAGTGCCTTCTGAAATCATTCTGTCTCCAACCCAAAAAGTGAACATCCCTGTAACTGGTTATGGAGGCGGGCCCTATGAAGGTTGCAAGTCGGTGTGCATTAACGGGTGTAGGCTTTTCACAAATGTGGACTTTCCTGAATTGCACGGCCTCAGAACCAGATACTTGGACATGCCGGCTGGGGTATTTCAGATGGGGTGCGGCTATGTTATGAGATCTGCACGTCCTGACCTGCTGTTTCAGATATTCAGACGTGTGGCGGTGGGCCAATAATATGTTTGGATTTGTATTTACACTCAAGTGTCTTTGGGCAGGAAATAGTAAATTGTGGTGATGTAAGTGCATTATGCACTTAGCCCTGGAGATGTTACATCCATGAAATGTGTACTTTTCACTTTATTCCTGATCAGGGCCAGCCCAAGGGGTCTGCCACCACAGGCAGAAGCCCTGGCTGTGCTGCCCCCTCACCGCGCGCCAAGCTGCCAACCTTGCTGTCAGCAATTCAGTTGGCGGGGGGGGGGGGGGGAAGGGTCAGCGCTGCGTGGTAGCAGCAGCCTGTGGCTGCCCATGTGCTTTGGCATGCATGACCTGCTGCTTCCGATACCCCCCCCCCCCCGACACAACTTCCTGTTGGAGCGGGTCAGAAGTGGCAGGTCATGTGTGCTGAAGCACATGGCCTGCTGCGAGCGCCATGCTATCCACAGAGGGCTGCCGCCTAGTGGACAGACTGGCCCTGTTCCTGATCAGAAGTAGATCTAGGTGTGGACATCTCACCAACGAGGGCCAGACATGCTTGTGCTCTTCTGTGATGTGCATCTCCCTTACTCCATCCATGCCACGTCTCCAACATGCCCCTGTGCTACATGGTTATTCTTGCACGGGGGACATCTCTATATCCGGCTTCTAAAATGGCTCCGGGCACGTCTCCATGATTTTCATGGCTAACTGCCCCCTTTCCAACTTATGAATAGGGCTTCTAAAATATCCCCCTAGTATTTAGGAACCATTGCCTCTTTCTTACAGAAAGAGAACTAAATGGTTTTAAAAAAACATGTTTGTATATATATCAGTGTATTGGATACAGAGAAATATAGGATATAATGTCTTTTATTGATCACTTAAAAAATAAGAAAGCAGCATATTTTATTCTACCAAGAAAACACAGCAGTACATAGATGATATTGTACATAGGCTTTCTGTGGTTAGAACAGAGGGCCGGGAACCAGGAAGCTGGAGTTCAAATCCCACTATTGTTCCTTATGGTCTTGGGCAAATTGCTTAACCCCTGATTGTCTCAGGTACAAATGTAGGCAGGGAGTTAAGCATAGTGCCCAAATGGAACTCACCTTGAACTATTACTGAAAAGGTGTGAGCTTAATACACATAAATTAAAATTCACTTGCTCATTTTCCTGACTAAAATATTTCACAGTAGATAACACTGGTTATTGTAATGATTTTATCTATGAGACATTATATTAGTGAGGGCAATTTGCAAAGACATGAAATGCTTGAATCAGCATTAGAGTACAAAGTGTTAGTTGCATATATACTTTTTAGATTTCTAAAAGAAGGTGGGTAAGTGGTCATGGAAAAAGAACCTGCACAAATAGCAAGTGCAAATCTGCGTGTGTCCTTTTGCCAAGTCAGTTTTGAAAGGGAAATGTTTCTCTTTGAAAATTGATGTAATGTCTGTGCATGAAAAATACCTACTTTGAAAGTTATACTTGTAAGTATACAAACTGAGTCCATAGTACTATCTTTGTAGTCTGCCTCTCTCTAAGAGGGCAAGGGTAGCTCTGGAGGTGCTAAAAGAATTAAAAACTAGAAAACGGGAACAAAGCAGCAAAATTATTACAGTCAAAAGGTAAAGGTTTTAGTGAATCGAGGAGGTAAAGGCCTCAAGGCCTAAGCTGGAGTGACAAATTAAAAGCACTCAAAACCTGGAGAAAGAAGTAAGTCTCACTCCTGGAGTATCTTTAAGTAAAACATGGTTAGTTCGCCAAAAGTATGTATGCATAGGATAAAACCTGAGTGAAATAACGAGGGAAAAAAGCAAGAGTGAAAGTCAGTCAAAGTCCATAAGAGAGTCCCTGTATCAGGTTCATAGATGTGAATAGGCCTTCCTTTAGGTAAATGCCTCTATCTCTTTTGGAGCCTCTGGCAGAGGCCCCCTCTGCTTCTTTCTTCTCAGTCTCATACTGGACGTCCTTTACTCTATTGAATTCAGTAGACTCTGTAAGATGTACAGAAAGAAACCCTTTTCACCTCACAGTTCGTGGATCAGTACTTGGCTTAGATATTGTCCATGTCAAATGCCCTGAACTCTCCTTACTATTTATTTCCTAGAGGGAAATACCAAAATTAGTACTCACTCCCCAAGAGAGTGAGTAAAATAGAATTCCTTTAGCAAAAATATGAAGATCTGCTTGCCAGTGTGTTCACAATGCAAGAGAGAGAAGTCCCTAACACTGCTGCACTGGGCCATTCAGCAGTAGAGCTGAAAAGAGCCTCTTCAGTCCCATTCATCTTTCTGAAGGAAACAAAACTCTGCTGCAGCTGGATTCCTCTTGGACCCTTTTCTTGAGCCCTTGGTGCCTCAGCTGCTCACAGAAGGTGCTCTCTTCTGGCCTTTCAGCCCGGATTCCATGTGGTCTGGCCAGCTGTTAACCCCTGTTCTCCTTTTCCTGGCTTAAGGAGCTGTCCTTCCTTCCGGGTAACTTAGTTTGCCATCAGGGGGGCTGTTTCCCGGTACTGCCTCCTGATTCCCCTAGGGATAGTAATCCTTCAGAAACATAGGAGGTGACGTCCTTGGCCATTGAAGGACAGGCAGGTCCAACTTCCACTATCTCATACTGCATGGCAGTGGCAGACTAGAAGCAGGGACTCCAGAATCTTCATGTTTTAGAGGAAATTTGGGGGTCCCCCTACCTCCTAATAAAAGATTACATGGATTAATCTTGAGCTCTGATCTTTATCTGATGCTGAGTGTATTTAATGTTGCTCATATTTCTGAGATGGAGCCACTTGGTTGAAGACCGAACAGAGTTTAGGTCAACTATCCAGAGGGTCGTCAGGAGTTGATACAAACCCGACGGCACTTAACAACAACATATTTCTGATAAAGAATACTGAATATGCAAATTGACTATTTTTTTTAAAGAGAAATATGAGGGTTTCACTGTAATTAAATTATTTGTAATAGATTATATTTCAATACTGTACATATCTATAGGGGTTAAGAAGGAGTAATGGGCTAAAAAATGGTAATTATCATCCTTAAAAAATCTTTGTTAAATAAAAAATCAATAGAAATTAGGAATAAATAAAACCTCAAAGGTCAATGAATCTTCCAGTCGCATGATTCTAAGTCTCTGATTGCTCAATTAAGAACAAAAGCAGGTAATGGTAAGGTGCATGATCACAGGGAGCCCTAGAGTGGAAGTCCTGTCTGTTACAAGCATTTCCTATAGTTCCTTTCCAATGGATAAAATATCCTGTTAAAGTTAAGGAATCCCCTCTAAAAAGGGTTAATATACCTATATTGAGTCAGAAAGGGGGCTGAGGCAAGTAGCTATTTAGGTAGACTATCAAAAACGTATTTGTTATTCAAAGCTGAAGCAGAGATCAGTGCAGGAGATGGATTAGAGTGAAAATGCTAATGTGGAGGTAATGTCCTCACAGGGCATGTATGTGAAATGTCAAAATAGGTACTGGTACTTCTTTCATTAACAGTCCTTATTAGGTCTTTACTTCAGAGTGGAGATATTATATCAAAATCCAAATACACTTCTCACTCTATTTAAAACACAAATTGATATTTGCAGTTTCCAAATGTAATTTGCAAAAGGGCGCCGAGGAGAGGCGTTGGGGCAGAAAGAGAGACAGATAAGTTATACGTTCTGTCTATAATCGGTACAATTTGAAAAACTGCTGTTTGAATGTGGAGAATGGTCCTATCTCCAGGAACAAGCAGGAATGAGTCTTCACATATGGGTACGTCGGTACCGACGGAGCCTGCGCGGGAACGCTCCCTAGCGTCTAATAAGAAAGCTTTTGGGAGCATCCCACAGCGCCTGCGTGCTGCCTTCCCGCCTTTCCCAACTGCCTCTCAGTTTTCGTTTTTCCGCGGAGCCGGCAGGACGTCATCCTGTCACCGCAGAAAATTTTGTTTTATTTCTTATTTTTCTTGTGGTCGCGGCTGTCTCCCCGACGCCACCGGTACCGCTGGTGTTTTCTGTGAGATTTTCCTTTTCCAAGGACTATTTTTTCTTCACGGTTTCTCAGGCCTTTAGGCCTTTCCTCTTTCCTCATGGAACCGCCAGCCACTTCCTCCAGGAAATCTTCAGACTGTGGCGGTACAACTTTATTCTTAGACCATCAAAGTCGGTGTCTAACCTGTTTGGGGCCTGACCTTTTTCCTCCGGAGCCTTTCGGCAACAGTGTGGTGAGAAGAGGAGTTCAACATCGAGGTTTCCTCGATACCCGATTCCCCTCCAACTTCAGGGCACCGTCCCATTCTTCTTCTACACAGGATCAGGTAACCCACAAACAGTCTGTTAAGACTAGCCAGTCCTCGAGTGGTAGGTCTCATGCACAGCATGCAGATGGCTCCGGCCTTGCCCTCGAGGGCCCACTGGCTTCAAAACCCCGGCGGGAGTCTTCGGTCTCCAAAGCGTATGAGGGGTTTCAGGTTGTTCCTGGGGTTCACCTCCCACAGAACATACCTGAGCCGTGTCCGGTGGTGGCATCCGCTTCGAGCGGTACCGATACCCCGGTTCTGGCACTGGTGTTGGATGAAACACTCCTCACCAGGAATCGTCATCTGGCGTCCTCGGTACCTTTGGGTCCGGGGGATATTTCCCAGACTGACTTTCCGGTATCGGTACCGACACCGATACGACCACCGACGTCGGTACCCTCCAGACGTGCATCGATAGACTCGCTTCCTTCGATGCCGAGTCTGGAATCGATTTCCAGTCTGGAGGATTGGGTACCGACTCGCCTTGGTACCGGTTCCCCTCGGTACCAAAGGCTCGGTTCCGATGATTCGGATCCGCAACTCTCGGTTCCTCTGATGCCGTTTGAGTTGCCACCGGTTGGCCTTCTTCCACCGGTATCAGACACGGTACCGAAGTCGGTACCAATGTCCACATTACCTTTACGGTTGGTGCCTGCTGCTAGTCTGGAAGACTGGGTACCGGCACGCCTTGGTACCGACACCGATCGGTACCGCAGGCCTGGTATCAAGGATGGCTGCCGGAGGTTTTCCGTTACCTTGGTACCGATTGAGCTGTCACCGATGGCTACTCCGATGTCGGTGTCCACTTCGGCTCCGACATCGGTACCGGTATCCACGGTAGCATCGTGGCCAGCTCCTGCCATGCTTCTTTCAACAGGATCACTCCCTTCGATACCTGGCATGGACGATGAAATACTGACGGATGCTGCTCCTGACAGCCAGTACCAGCGACCATCCTTTAGGGATACCATCCTGCACTATGCAGGATCCTCTATTCCTATATATTTGGATAGATCCTTCGGTGCTCAGGCTAGTTCTTCTGATCTAACCTGTCCAAGGGAAATTCCCGTTGGAGATCCCTCTTTTCAGAGTTTTCTCCTGGAAATAGCAAGATCACTTGCTATTCCTATCCCTGGACAGGACCCTGCACAAGGCTCTGTTCCTACCAAAGCAAAGGAGAACATAATGCTTCCTTTGCATCATTCCTTGCAGGATCTCCTTCTAGGTCTGTGGGAAGCACCCTTAAGGGTGCCCCCACTTTCCAGAGCAACTGATCTCCTATATCAGGTGCCCCCCTCTCCAGGGTTTCAAAAGACTCAACTCCCTCATCATTCCATAGTAGTGGAATCAGCAATGAGGCGAGTAAAGAGTAAGAAAAAGCACTCTTCTTATCCGCCACGTCGTGAGTCTAGGACACTAGATGCCTTTGGTCGTCAAACCTTCCAGACATCTATGCTTTCTGCAAGAATTCTCTCATATATTTTATATGAGTCTATCTCTTGAGGAGGTCACAAAGAAATTACATCTTTTGACTCCTTTCCTTCCAGATTCCAAGAGTGCAGACTGTTCCTCACTGCTTAAGCATATCCAGAATATTTCTTGGTTTCTTTCTCGTGCTTCCCTAGACTCTTTTGAGTCTCTTAGCAAGACTTCTGCTATAGCCATAGGGGCACAACGTAGAGCCTGGCTCCAAGCTTCAGACTTGGACAAATAGGCACAGCAAAGACTGGGACCTACTCCTTGCACTGGAGAAAATTTCTTCAACAGGGAGTCTTTACATCAGGTTACTCAGTGGTCCACTGATTTACCTGTTCCTAGGGGTTGTTCTACCCCTTCTTCTGTCCCAGTAGGTAGGAAATGTCCTACCGAACTTTCTTCCCATAGGAGAAGAAGGTTTTATTCATCACCTGCCCATCATACAGATGTTCCCAAACAAGGGAAGCATCATCCTGGTCTGAAGAACCCAACCTCTCACCAGGCTCAGCAAACCCAGCAACTGCAGGGTTTCTAATCAATCATCATCAGATGCTTGTGACTCTTGGGGTTTAGAATCTGGAGTTTGCTTCTTCCCAATAGAGGCAATCCACTACTTCATTCTAACCCCTAGACATGGATCTCTTTCCAAAAGACATCCATTTTTTTCTATGTTCCATGAGCTGTCAGGATGTTCATGCCTATAGGTCACAGGGTTCTCCTATTCTTCCTCTAGAGAAAGAAGTCTAACCACTATCAAATGATAGTTCCTGGGCCAGCATGTACTTTTTCCTTTCTATAGACTTACTACTTGGTAAGTCTTTTTCAGCTCCATTCTCTTCACCCTCATATCAGGTCTTTCCTCTGTAAGAGGGGTATTACTTCACTGGAGGGCTTTTTCTTCAGCCTCTCTAGTTTTGTCTCTTTCCAGTGCGGAGTTTTCCTCTCTGAGTTAACTCCTCTTTTTCCATTTGGCTTGGGGCAGCTTATCAGACATGTCCAGGGTTTTCTACTCCTGTTCTGTCTGTTCTTTCTGTTTTTGAACAGTAATATTCTTTCTGCTGTCTTACTAGCAGCTGCCTATGCAGGAGCCTTAATGTTTGGACCACTGGTTCTTGTCCACAAACAACCAGATTTGTCCTCCACTAACATTCTGTCTAGTCTTAGTAGTGGCTCCAAGTCAGTGCTTTCATCTATCTTGGAGATTATCTCACTACAGGCTTTCTAAATTCTATTTCTGCCATCTCCATTCTCCTGGGTTTGGCAGTATAGAGATACTGGCTCTCCAGCAGCCAGTTCTATCTCCTCATTCTCCTGCATCATGCTCTCTGCAGTCCTACAGAGAAGCTTTCCACTATGGGCCCTTGCTAGAGAGCATGGGGTTTTTTTCTCCAACAGCTATCCTAGATGGTTGGAAAAGGCTTTCAGTCATGTATCCCATGACTAGAAGGGTTCTCCCTTCTTTTACTATCTCCTTTTTGACATAAAGGACATAGGCCTTCTCTACGTGAAAGCTTAAGGAGTTGCCAATTCCCTGCTTTGGTCCATAGTATTCCCAATCGGGGATATGCTCTTTTTCCTTGCAGCTCGTCCTCATGGTAAGAACGCATGATACCTTTTGTCCTTAAGCAGGTCAACAGGGTATCTCATCTCTATGCGTCTTCTGTCCACTTATCATGTTAGAGTTCTGAAAGATTCGGGACTTGTTGGCTGCAGACTGATATTATCCTCTGTTTTTCACGTAACCGTCCTGGTTATTTCACTAGCTAGCATCCTGGCAGATCATAACCAGGAGGAATAGATTCTCTATATATCTTCTCAAGTAGGTTCCACCTCCTTCTTATTAGATGAATCTTTCCTCTCCACATATCCTATGTGAATACCCTGCTGTAGGCATATCTCTGTCTGCTTAATTGCAGACACCCATATATAGGCCTACATATTCATATCTATCTTTTGTGTGTATTTTATGCCCTTCCATATCTCACTATAGATATATTCTTATATGTCTATCTATATATCTATATGTGTGTATATATATATATATATATATATATATATGTATATATATATATATATGTATCTGTTGAGATATTTTATTATAGATAGATATGTATCCACATACTTATCTATCTGACTGTCTCTGCTCATATAGCTATATGATTCTGACAGATGGGCTTAACCCATACCTATGTTATCCAGCAGGTTTGGGGTTCTACACACACAACCACTCCTGTGGTAGTCAACAACTTTTATACCATAACCTTAGGGTTTAGGTACCTCTGAAGCTCTCCATGCTCCAATATCTCTCCTAGCTTACCCCAGTTAGGAGAGACATTGCGGATCTTCAGTTAATCACAGGCTTTAACGCCTCAGGCATTTGTCCTCTCTTTTTGGGATACAAGGGGTTCCCATACCCTTTCTCCCCTCAAGGACTGTGCCTGTTTGTCCAAATCGGTTAGCCTTTCTCTTTTTGCTTCTAAGAGTGAGCCACTCTGCCGCCAAAAGAGTTCGGCTTTTGTCATAAAGCCTTCCACTGAAGGCCCACCGTTTTTGTACTACCCCAGTTTTCTACTGGGGTTACCTGTTACCTTTCAGGATTCTGACCTCCACTGTTTTTCCTACAGGTTTATTACCTCCACTTTACAGTGAGGTCCTCTTCGAGGTTCCTCCACTGGGTTCCCCAGTAGATCCCATGAACCTCCATACTTCTGTGAAATCCTGTTAGGGGAGGTCCATATTGCAATATTTCATTTCAATATCATTGATGACATTTATCATCCACACATGGACTGCTTGTCTGCAGTCCTATGCTAGGTTAAGCTGTTTTCCACAGCACCTTTCTCTTTTCAACTCCTACACTCCATCCTTAGGATGCCTGGTGTTATTAGATATAGCATGTTCCAATCTATGACATGCTGGGACTCCAGGCATCTTAGCTTGGGAGTCCCCATATGTGAAGACTCATTCCTGCTTGTTCCTGGAGATAGCACATTTACTTACCTGTAACAGGTGATCTCTGGGAACAGCAGGAATAAGTCTTCACAACCCACCCACCTCCCCTAGGAGTTGTATCTATATATCTCTTCTTTCCCTTCTCTCTCTCTCTCTCTCTCTTTGTCTCAGCTTTGAAACTCAACTGAGGAGAGAGGCAGTTGGGAAAGGCGGGAAGGCAGCACGCAGGCGCTGTGGGATGCTCCCAAAAGCTTTATTATTGGACGCTGGGGAGCGTTCCTGCGCAGGCTCCGTCGGTACCGACGTACCCATATGTGAAGACTTATTCCTGCTGTTCCCAGAGATCACCTGTTATAGGTAAGTAACTGTGCTTGATGCGAAAAGGCATTTTTGTACAGACAATAGACTGAAGTTTATGCCGAATTAGTTTGAGACCATCTTCACAATTGTTGTTATTAGATACATATATAATTACATTTGGAAACTGCAAATATCAATTTGTGTTTTAAATAGAGTGAGAAGTGCATTTGGACTTCTTTCATAAAGGCAACAGAGATGCCTATGTGCTCCGTAATGACCTCCAGTACCACAACAGATTTATATGTGTGCATGTACTTTGTGTACATGTTATATTTCAAATGCATGCAAACACTGACTGCAGCTAAATACCAGCATGGCCCAGCTAGTCTGCCCATAAAGATGACTAGGGTTGTACCTACCATTCTGTTTAGGTCACTCCGCTCTCTGCCTTTATTTAGGAAGCACCTGCTGCTCTGTGTTGGTTACCCCCTCTTTTTTTTTAAGTGTAAAAGTTATTTAAGTTTGCTTAAATTTTTTGCTGTTATATAATTAGAAAAAATATAACAATAACAGTATGTGAGGGCCTATGATTCATATGGTTTCAATATGGGTAGCATTGAAACACAAGATGACAAAAGTGTGCTCTGGCTATGATGGTCACATATACAATTTAAAGCTCAGTGCTTATGAGTACATAGGCATACCCTGGGAATATGTCTGTGTATACTGCAGAAAAGAAGGTGCTATATTTTCCTACTTTTTTATAGGTCAGGCAATTATTGTTCTACATATTCAAGTCATTTATAAAATTACTCCTTTGAGTGAGGCGTTTTGGGCCCACCTTGCTCCAAGCCATGGAATACCTTAGCTCAGCAGGTCCCAGATGGTTTTGCAAATGCTTTATTTGGAGTCCCAACCACAGTGACAAAAAAAAAGCAGTGGGAGAATGGTTTTCAGCCTGTTATCACTTGGGTTGTGCTGGCGTGATGGAAGGTGGAGCAGCAGCAGTGTTGTTAGCTGATGCTAGAAGTCAAAATGATGTAAGGTACAGATGTACAGGAGTGTGTGGTTGGGGTCGAATGAATATCTCACATATTAAAATGGGCTTATGAGCAAAAAATATTTGGGAAACACTGACTTAGCTGCTTCATTTCCCTATGCAGGAGCGTCATTGTCCATTCTCAAATATGCTAGCCCATTGTGGTGATGGTGGTGTTGGTCCCCTATAGAAAAATATAAATAAATCACACTGAGCAGGGTCAGTGGGCAGGAAGTCAAATATCCGCACATACTTTTATTTTCATATTACCTTATGTGCATACCCTCTGAAAACTCTTCTTAACCAAAGCTCCATAGGAATCAATGGGAAAAAACCCCTCTGAATTCTTATACGTGCAAAAAAAAAAGTTGACTGTAGTCAGCAAACAAACCATATTAGCATGAGGAACTGCTGGCATACATGGCCAGTATATGAGTAATTTTATAACAGGTCGCCATGGGTAAGCACTTAGAGGTGCTAATTTATAAAGACAAGTAGGCATCTATCTGTCTTTTATAAAATACTGGCATATGTGTCAGAGAACATGCCTTGAATATGCTGCTCATGAGGAGGAGTTAATGTTCATGTGTATCGTACATGCATAGATTAATATATTTTATAATCTCTTATGTGTACATGAAAACTGCCCATGCTCGTATGTCTACTGGCAAAATATGTTCCTTCATGTTAAAGTGCCAGTTGGTATTTTGTAAAAGATCATTTACATAAGTACGTGGCCGTCTACCTACAAGAATGACTTTATAAAGTTACCTCCTATGTGTCCCAAGATTAAAAAAATAGAATACTCATTCCCAAGTAGATCGTTTGTTTACGTCATCAGAATATAGAAAGACTAGGGAGACACGCAATGAAGCTACAGGGTAACCTATTTAAGACTAATAAGAGAAAATATTTTTCTCTCAACGTGTAATCAAACTCTGGAATTTGTTAATGGAGGATGTAGTAAAAGCTGTTAGTGTAGCTGGGTTTGGACATGTTCCTGGAGAAAAGATCCATAAACCATTATTAAAAGGGACCCGGGATATCGCTGCTTGACCCAATACAAGCATTGAGGAACCTGTGTCTTTTGGGGAGACTGCTAGGTACTTATGACCTAGATTGTCCACTATTGGAAACAGGATACTGGGCTTTATAAACCTTGGTCTGACCCAGTATGGCATATCTTATGTTCTTAAGTACACAATTCTTATGCTACATCCTTCGCCCACAGCTACCGTCTTCACGAAGGGGTAGCATTCCTAGGACACTAGCCACCTTTTTCCTTATACATATCGTATGGTCTTCAGCCTCTGCATTGTTGTCATGTCATATATGCAAAAGCTGTATAACTGTGTTACAAATCCTATAACCCCAGCCATCATGCCATTATAGTCCCGAGTCTGCTTTCATCAATCCCACACGTACAAGGACCCTGCTATCGTTTGCAACACAGCCATCACACATAATGGCTGACATAGTGCCTTCTAGGCAAAGATATCCTGTATACATCCTGCTGTCTGTGCTCTGAAAGGGATGTATATCAATACTCCTGGAGGTAAGCGGACTATGTACAAAATCTAGGCATATCTGGAGGCCAAAGAGTGGTTATTGCAACTCATCTTTTTGTCCCTTCTCTAAAGCCTACTATTTAGAATCACTAAAGAGCACAGAATGCCTCAGAGCTATGCCTTTGCAGTATATTAGACTCATATGGCCATTTTTATTCTTTTACAAAATGTCAGCAGCACCTCAGCTGCAACACATAGCCACTGCGAACTCTCATTTCTGTAGATGGTTCCCTGGAACCAGTATTGACAAGAGGAGAATTGCCACTGGTTGGTCCAGCTGCCAACTTTGGTAAATCTTATTCATGTTTTCTCCCATCTTTCTGCTAGAGAAGGGTAGAAGTTGCACACATTGTTGACTGGACCCATTATGTGCTGTTACAGAGAAGGTGAGTATTTTGTTTAGAGTAGACTGATACTTCACTTTGCATTAGTTGGGCTCTGGCCACTAAGGAGTGTCATCTTTTTCTTCTCTAATATTAAGCAGGCTCAATGGCATATGAATAGCATCATTTAGCTCTTGAAGCACATCAGGGCTCTTGAAGTATGTCTAGGCATACGCAGCTCTTGGGGGTGCATTCTTCTTGCAAGGAATGTTTGCATTCACTCTGCAGCTCCTCGCTACCTTTCCTCTCTTATCTCTCCCTACACCCCTCCTCAGGAACCCTGCTCTTCTGGCCAATTGCTTCTATCTGTGCCCTTCTCTTCTATTGCTAACTCCAGACTTCCTTTAACCTTGCTGCTCCTTATACCTGGAACAAACTGCCTGAGACAGTACCCCAGACACCTTCTCTGGCCCTTTTCAAATCCAGGCTGAAAACTCACCTTCATGCTGCCGCTTATGGATCTTGACTTGCCTGGTCTCCTTTATGTTTCCTTACTATTCCCCCTAGATGTATCGGGTGTCTACAACTACTCTGTTGTCTGTCTTGACTAGATTGTAAGCTCTGATGAGCAGGGAACTGCCTCTTACATGTCTGTGCAGTGCTGCGTATGTCTTTTAGCGCTATACAAATGCTCAGTAATAGTAGATTTGGCTACTTTTTGATTTGGCACCTGAACGTTTTGTTTCCTTGAAGCAGTATTATATATGATAAGTTAGTTGAACTTCTGTCCCTTGAGGCCATATCAGTATTTAGTTTAATTCAATTCTTATATTTCATTTCATTTTATTTATACCCACCGATCCTATGATTTCTAGGCACTTCACAAAGATACATACATATACACATACACAAAACAAGAATGACATTACAAAGTTAAAACATAATCATTGTATTATACCACGAATAGAATATATAATTGCCATTTAGAATAGCAAGTATAACAAAAATGAATCGGATTAAGACCATAGGATTACAAAAGTTTTAAATATTTCTGAACTCACAAATTAGGAAGATCATTTAAAATTCTACTGAATGACCCAAGTTTTTAAAGCACTCTTAAAAATGCACATGAGAGTTCATGAATCTCAAAATAAGAGGCAACACATTCCAATCACTGGGGGCTTCCCCCATAATAGTCTTCCTCATTGTTCCCTTTAGATGGACTTGCTTAGGAGGTGGCTTGCTATTCTTATCTATATTTGAATGAGCTCATCTCATGAAGCATTTATGGATAGTCACTTCCAGGGCCTCTTTTCAAGTAGTATGTGCTGGTATCAAGTACCAAAATTATATTGGTCAAATTTCAGAGTGGTAAAATATCTAAAGACAGCAAACTCACTCTACCAAAACCAAAAGCGTTTGTTGCTATAAACTAGTAGAAAAATCTTACATTCATTCACCAAGTTTCTTAGTGTAATATCAACATATATGGGAGGTCTCAGAACTGATGGGCATTCGACATCTCATAGACATCTATAAACCAATTGCCCTATTGCATCAATGACCATCCCTCTTGTAGCAAAGCAATATATAAAAATCAGCTAAACAAAACGCATCAGTGCAACTTAGCTTCTGTAAAAAATGATCTTGAACTTGATGCGATCTGTATGATACCCCAACGCCTCAATCTGGCGCTCTCCAAGCGTTTCGCAAAAAAAGCTTCTTCAGGGGAATATTTCCAGCTAACACAAAGAAACACAAAACACAACATTAACATCCGCAATAAACATCATAAATAGCATAACCACAAGCCACACTTACCCTAAGCCAATGTCATGCCGCAGACCAATTCAACACACGGCCTTTCTTCAACATAGCCGGTTAACTAAAAAAAAAAAAAAACGCCGTGCATGTGAACTCTCAAGAGAAACCGCTATTTAAGACATCCTCCTTTAATGACGTCAGGGGATATCCCAGCTACAAAACTCCTCCCTCAAACAAAATTAATTACCATATATACTCGAGTATAAGCCTAGTTTTTCAGCACATTTTTTGCCCCCTCGGCTTATACTCGAGTCAACGTCTGCAGATGTCTAGCAGGGGGCGCTGCTTCTAAAGCTAAGGTTTCCATAACCGCGGCTGCAGATATGGAAACCTTTGCAGTGATGTGCTGGGCATTCCTACAGTGTGTGCTGTGCCTGTGCGAGTGGCGCGTGCTAAGTTGTCACCTGCCGCCCGCAGAAGTAGTTGTAGTAAGCACGGACCCTCCCTCCCCCTCCCCGACTCCCCCCGCAGAGGTACCTGTAGTTGAGCAGAGTTGGCCCCCCCTCAAGCCCGCAGCAGCACATCCTGGACAGTGTGACAGGCTCGGGCTGTCACAGGCAGCGTTAAGGAGGCTGGCACATCACACAGAGGCACAAGCTCCTCCTCTGTATGTATGTGCCAGCCTCTCAGTGAAAACACACACATAGCCCCTGTAAATTCAGCAGATTGAGCCACGAGGAAGGGGAAAGTAAAAGTAAAATTGATACCATATTGTTTTTGTTGACCCCATTTTCCACTTACAGAGCTATTTTACTGTTTTTTGTTTAAATAAATATTCATGTAATTTTATTGGTCTCTATCTTTATTTTTTACATTGACTAGTAGGTGCCTCATTTCCCACCCTCGGCTTATACTCGAGTCAATAGTTTTGCCCAGTTTTTTGTGGTAAAATTAGGTACCTCGGCTTATATTCGGGTCGGCTTATACTCGAGTATATACGGTAAATGCACACATCACACTGCCTACAGGGGAATTCCCTGACTCAAAACTCCTCCCTCAAACAGAGATAATCAGATACACACACCCCAGCCAATTTGCATATTCAAACCCTCTGGAACCATTGTCTGCAAGCGGAAAATCCACCGCTGCTTACAAAAAAAACAAAGCCTGTTCTCTCAACTTACCCGCCCTTCCCTCTACTACTTCATCTATACAGAAACATCTTAGGTCAGTGAAACCATGGCCCAAATCCAAGCAATGTTGCACTAGTGGAGCTTCCCGCACCCGGCAGTTCAACTTGCTTTTATGTTCAATCATCTGTTTGGTCTTACCCACATAAAGTGGCTCGCACGGGCATAAAATCCCGTAAACTACATACGATGACCCGCAGGAAGTCTGTTTCCGCAATTTAAAACTTCTGCCATGATACAATAAATGCATCATAGTGCAAGAAATTGAACAAATTGAACAGCCTCCGCATATAGTATGTCCCCCAGAAGCTTCAGGTGCTGCCGATAATGAACGTAATACTGAGAGATTCAACCTTTCTTGCAAATTCCGGTGGCGTATCAAGTACCAGCACCTTTTCTTCTGTTTGCTAAAGTTGCCAAATGGTTCCTTCCTTTTTCAGCCCAAACCCAAAACGCTAAAGCTCATTCTTAAGTCCATGGCTCCTCCCCCGGTAATTAATTCTTCGATTGATTCCTCTAGTACAGCTAGTCCTGGTCTGCTCAGTTTGTCTCCTGATCCACGTAGGGTTTCATCTCCACCCAGTATGGAGTCCCTGCATTCTGCCTCCAAGTTAGAGGAGGCAGCCTCTTCTGGTCCGACAGGAGAAGCAGAATCTCCAGCCGAATCAAATTGGCAATAACAGAAGTGTAAGTAGGGCAGTGTGGTAATAGAATTCTCCAGGACCAAGCAGGAAGTCAGTCCTCACATATGGGTGTCATCGACGCCGATGAAACCCCAGCGGAGCATTTCCCCAGCTTTCCATGAAAGCCTTTGGGAATGCTGGCACGCATGCGCGGTTCCCTTCCCGCCTAAAGGTGCCATCTTACCTCAGTCTCTTTTTTTTTCCGAGAAGCCCACCGGACTTGTGTCCTGTTCTCCTGGATAAAAGTGATTTTTTCTTCGGCAATTTTTTGCTATTTTTCTCCGGTTCAACGCCGGTTCCCCTCCCGCCGGGTTCGGTACACCGGTATCGAGCCCGCTTATTTCTTTTCGGTTTTTGCCCTTCGTGGCTGGCATTCGCGCCCCTTTTTTCATTTTTCCCTGGAAGGCCGGTCTTTTGACCTCGCAGGGGCTCTTTTTTCCCCGATGGCTTCCAGTGGTTTCAAAAAGTGTGATCGGTGTAAGAAACTTATGTCTCTCACCGACACACACGACTGCTGCCTTCGGTGCCTCAGCCCTGACCACGACCCCAAGTCGTGTGTGCCATGTGGGGAAGATATCTTCCAAGGCACTCAAAAGTCGACAGCATCAGAAGGAGAGGTTTTTTTCGGACTCTGCCTCCAGCCGGGCCCGGACCTCGTCTGAGGCCTCGACATCTCGGGATTCTGATCCCGAGTGCCGTCGAAGCTCCTCGGACAGGGGGTCCCCCGACCGGGAACGCAAGAGGAAGAAGCGGCTCATGAGGGCGGCGTCTGAGGAGCTTCCTGGTCCCTCGAGGGCCAGGTCTAAGACCCCCGACCACCGTCCCGGGCCTGTGGACCAAGAGAAGCCTGCCAAAGTTCCTCGCGTGGAGCCGGAGTCTGCTGGACACGTAAGCCCCGTAGTCCTCGTGGACTCTCCTCCCAGAGAGCCGACGTCGGGCCTGGTGCCGCCGGGGCCCGAGTTGGTGGCTGCTGCGTCTCCCGAGCTGAGTCTCAGGATGACAGCTTTGGAGTGCAGATTGTCTGCCTTCATGGAGCAGCAGCGGGCACTGATGGCCAGCCTGTCTGGTGCATCTGCCCCGAGCACCGGGACGTCGACTTCAAAGTCAACCCCGGAGACCGAGACGATAGTCGAGACCCTCGTGGCTCGAAGTTGTCCTCGGTCGAGGTCTCCCTCGACCTCCCGTTCGGGACCGAGGGTGTCGACGCCGGTGCCCCCGGCGTCGGGGCGGGTGCCTCGGGGCCCCGCGGGGTCGGACCCTGACTCCTCCTCGGATGAGTCTGCCTGGGAGACGGAGGACAAGGAGTCTCCCGATACATTTAAGACTCGGTGCGTCCCGTCGGACTCACTGCAGTCTGAGCCCCGGAGTAGATCCCCTCCGGAGGACACTAGGTTCTCGGAGTTCGTCCGGGATATGGCCGCTGCCTTGGCTATCCCTGCCGATCCCGAGGAAGAGCCTCGAGCCGAGGAGCTCGATGCTCTACAGTACAACTCTCCTCCGAAGGAGGCCTTTACTGTCCCGGTTCCTCCGATGCTGGAACGGCTCCTCTTCCAGATGTGGGAGGCACCGGCCTCGGCGCCGGTTTTGAGCAAGCGATTCGATTCCATCTATCGACTCCGCAAAAGCCCTGGTTTCCAGAAAGCACAGCTACCACACCATTCCATGGTTGTGGAATCGGCCATGCATCGTCTGAAGAGCCAGAAGATGCACTCTGCGGTGGTCCCCCCCCCCCCCGGCAGGGAGGCCCGCAACCTCGATGGCATCGGTAGAAAGTTCTTCCAGGGGTCTATGCTTGCTTGCCATGTCCAGTCTTACCAGCTGTACATGGGCATGTACTTGCGAGACCTGTCCAAGGAATTGGCCGGATTCTCTGCTGGTCTCTCCGGGGAACCCTTGCAGAGATTTAAGACCTTGTCCTCGGGGATTCGGGAATGCTCAAAGTTCATTTCCCGCACCGCCTACGATGGCTTCGAGGCTTCGGCCCGAGTTGCGGCTGCCGGCATCGCGGCTCGACGCCAGGCGTGGCTGCAGTCATCGGACCTCGAGCCATGGGTTCAGGACAAGTTGGTCGATGTCCCCTGCCGAGGTGAGAACCTTTTTGGCAAACCCGTGACCGAGAAGGCCGCTCAGCTCGAAACCGAGCACCTTACCCCGGACAAGGCTGTCGAGGAAGACCTCTGCCCCTTCACATAAAAAGAAGGGCTCGGGTAAAAAGTCCTTTTACCCGAGGAAGGGCATTACCTACAAACAGTATCCTCAGTATCAGGCTGCCCAAGCTGCCCCCCAGGGTCAGCAAGCCAAGGGCCAGGGTAATGGGCCCCGTAGGCAGAGGACCCCCAAGCCTTCTGCCCCTGCTTCCACTCAGCAGGGTGGGGGGTTTTGACTCCTTGAGCGTAGCCATTACGTCCCTGCTTTCCCAGCCCTGCACAGGCGGTCGCCTTGTACTCTTTGCCCACCAGTGGCCTCTCATTACCACTGACAGTTGGGTGCTGGACATAGTCCAAAAGGACTATGCCCTGCATTTTCATCAACTGCCTCCTTACTTCCCAGGGGAGCCCTTGAGGTCTCCCCTGCACACAGACCACCTCCTTCGAGAGCTCCAAGGTCTGTTGGTGGACAGGGCGGTGGAGCCTGTGCCTCCCCACTTGCAAGGTCACGGATTCTACTCCAGGTATTTCCTGGTACCCAAAAGGACCGGTGGCCTTCGACCCATTCTGGACCTCAGGAACCTCAACAAGTTCCTAGAGAAAGAAAAGTTCAAGATGCTTACTCTTGGAACACTTCTGCCCTACCTCCAGCAGGGAGATTGGCTATGTTCCTTAGATCTAAAGGATGCGTACACTCACATCCTCGTTCATCCAGACCACAGAAAGTACCTCAGGTTCCTTGTGGGAGGAAACCATTATCAGTACAGAGTACTACCTTTTGGCCTGACCTCCGCTCCCAGGGTCTTTACCAAGTGCCTGGCAGTGGTTGCGGCCTACCTGAGAAATCAAGGCATCTTTGTCTTTCCCTATCTGGACGACTGGCTCATCAGGGGTCAGACATCCCTGGAGGCCAGTCAAGCCACCCTCAGAACCATTGCTCTGCTTCAAAACGTGGGCTTTGTCATAAACTTCGCAAAGTCCAATTTGCTCCCCTCCCAGAACTTGGAGTTCATAGGGGCAAGGTTGGATTCTCAACTGGCAAAGGCATTCTTGCCAGAGGACAGGGCTCAAAGACTGATGGACGTGGCCAAACAGTTTCTAAACAGGTCCCTGTTCTCCGCCAGACTCTGCCTCAGGCTTCTGGGCCACATGGCTTCGACAGTGCATGTGACTCCCAATGCCAGGCTCCATATGAGGCCTGCACAGTGGTGCCTTCGGACTCGGTGGTCTCAGGCCACAGGCCGCCTAAGAGACAGGATAAGGGTGTCCAGACCCCTTTTGGCCTTCCTCAGCTGGTGGCTACATCCACCCAATCTGCTGAAGGGGATGCCCTTCTAAATGCCAGATTACTCGGTGGTCCTCACAACCGACGCATCACTGCAGGGCTGGGGTGCTCATTGTCTGGACAAGTGCACTTAAGGCCCCTGGTCTCCCTGGGAGGCAGCCCAACAGATCAATCTCCTAGAACTTCGAGCTATCCGCTTAGCTCTCAAGGCTTTTTCTCCGGCCCTAGCTCACCGCTCAGTCTTGATTCAAACAGACAACCAGGTAGCCATGTTTTATGTGAACAAACAGGGCGGGACTGGGTCAAAGCTCCTTTGTCGGGAGACTCAAGACCTTTGTTCCTTTGCCATAAAGCACAACATGCTTCTCAAGGCAGTGTACCTTCCAGGCCAGGAGAACTGCCTGGCCGACCGGTTGAGCAGAATTCTGCAGCCCCACGAGTGGCAGCTGCATCCCTTGGTCGTTCAGAAGATCTTCCTGAAGTGGGGTCTCCCTTGGATAGATCTCTTTGCCAGTCCGCTGAACAAGCAACTGCCCAAGTTCTGCTCCAGGCAACCGCATCCTTTGAGGATAGCACTAGATGCTTTTCTGATGTCCTGGTCTCAGGGCCTCCTGTATGCGTTTCCTCCCACGCCCTTGGTGGCCCGAACTCTTTTCAAGACTCTTCAGGACAAGGCCTCGGTCCTGCTGGTAGCTCCCAGGTGGCTGAGGCAGCCTTGGTTTCCACTTCTGCTTCAACTGGCAGTGGATTCCCCATTACCTCTGGGGTTGCAGCCCGACCTTCTCTCACAGGAGCAGGGTTCCCTTCTGCACCCCAATCTCAAAGCTCTCAATTTGATGGCCTGGAGGCTGCAAGGGTAGTTTTGGCTCCCTGGGGCCTGCCTCAGGAAGTTGAGGAGGTTGTTCTAGCCTCTAGGAAACAGTCCACTAGGAAAACCTATGCCCTCAAATGGAAGAGGTTTTCTGTGTGGTGTCAGCTTCGTACAGAGGATCCTTTCTCCTGTACTGTGCCAGTAGTGCTTCAGTATTTACTGCACTTATCAAATCAGGGACTTAAGTCCAATTCTGTTCGGGTCCACCTCTCAGCTCTAGCAGCTCACCACTCACTGGTGGAGGGACATTCTCTGTCAGGTCACCCCTTGGTGTCCCGCTTTCTCAGGGGCTTGCTTTTGCTCAAGCCCCCCATCCGTCCTCCTGCTCCTGAGTGGGAGCTGAATGTGGTCTTGCAGCAACTGACTCGCCCACTCTTTGAGCCGATGGCTACTTGCCCTCTACGCTTCCTTTCCTGGAAGACTCTCTTCCTGATAGCCCTCACCTCGGCTAGACGAGTGAGTGAGCTTCAGGCCCTGGTCTGTGATAGACCTTACACCAGGATTTATAGGAACAGGGTAGTCCTTAGGACTCATCCAAAGTTCCTCCCCAAGGTTGTCTCCTCTTTCCACCTCAACCAGGAGGTGGTTCTTCCAACATTCTTCCCTAGGCCTCATGCTAGCCAGGCTGAAGCAGTCCTGCATACCCTGGACTGTAGGAGGGCCTTATCCTTCTACCTTGACCGTACGCAGGGACATAGAAGGGCTACTCAGCTCTTCGTCTCCTTTGACCCCAATAAGTTGGGGTTGGCTGTATCCAAGCGTACCTTGTCCATCTGGGTGGCTGACTGTATCACCTGGGCTTACAAGGCGGCTGACCTTCCTTTGCAGGCTAGGGTAACGGCCCATCGTGTCAGGGCAATGGCTTCCTCAGTGGCTCATCTCCGCTCTGTGCCCTTGGTAGACATCTGCATGGCTGCAACTTGGTCTTCAAGCCAGACTTTTGCGGCCCATTACTGTCTGGAGAGGGAGTCCCGTAGGGACAGTGCTTTTGGCCAAGCAGTACTCCGGAATCTCTTTGAGGTTTAGGCAACTCCTGCCCTCCTGCCCTCTGTTGGGCTACCGGTGGAGGTTGTGTCCTTGAAAAGCTTTTCTTTGATGCTGTGACTAGAGGGAGTTCTCTTGTTCAGCCTGGGTTCCTGGTAGCCCAGAGCTAGTAGGTTGCTGGTGAGGAGGGGGGGCTAAGGAAGCCCACAACCCATATGTGAGGACTGACTTCCTGCTTGGTCCTGGAGAAAGAGTAGTTACTCACCTGTAACCGGTGTTCTCCAGGAGCAGCAGGAATCAGTCCTCACAACCCTCCCTCCTCCCCTGGGAGTTGCAGTTGTACATAGTTTGTTTTTACATTTTTGTGTGCTGTTCTTAGCTATGTCATTTGACTGAGGTAAGATGGCACCTTTAGGCGGGAAGGGAACTGCTCATGTGTGCCAGCATTCCCAAATGCTTTCATGGAAAGCTGGGGAAATGCTCCGCTGGGGCTTCATCGGCGCCAATGACACCCATATTTGAGGACTGATTCCTGCTGCTCCTGGAGAACACCTTACAGGTGAGTAACTACTCTTTATAGGCAGATGAATGGAAGCAAGTGGCTTAGGTAGATAAGGTCTAGTAAAGTCATTGTTCAATGGATAAGTGCCACAATACCTTAGATTCATTTTGGTACTGTATCTTTAAAAGCATCCAGAAATTGATGCCAACAGGGCATTTTTGTACAACTTTTTCTTGGCACATTTTTCTGTTTCTATTCCAGTGGAATACAAGTTGTTTCACCCGTTCAATGTAAGTGCATAACAGTTCTCCTGTTCCGCACAAAACTGTTATCTGTAAACCGCACTTATTTTAAAGAGCACAGTATATAAAAGCAATAAAATAAATAAAGAGCAAAAGGAGATAAAATGAAAATGGTTAAAACATAAAAAAAGATAACAGGAGCAGCTGCAATGGTTAAGAGTTTACATTAGACATGGATGATGTTTAAAACTACCATCTTGGAAGCCCGGGCCTGATATATTCCATGTACTAAAGGAGAAAAAAGGCCAAGTGACAGCCAGTATGGCTAAAAGGTGATGTGAAAGAGGCTGTTAGAGCCAAAAGAACATCTTTCAAAAAATAGGTAAGGATCTGAATGAAGAAAACAGGATACAGCATAAGCATCATCAAGTCAGATGCAAACCATTGATAAGAGAAGCAAAAAGAGAATCTGAAAGGAAGCTTGTTATAGATGCAAAAAGTCATATTAAAATCTTTTACAGGTTCATTCAAAGCAGATACCCAGATACCAGCTGAACCATTAGATGATCACAGGGTAAAGGTTGAGCTCAGGGAGGACAAAACCATAGTGGAGAGACTAACTGAATGCTTTGGTTTTTATGAGGAAGATGTAAGAGTGCAACCCAGGCCAGAAATGATATTTAATGGTGACAATTTGGAGGGACTGGAACAAATTTCAATGAACATGGAAGAATAGCAAATTACCCAGACCAGATGGTATATACCCCAGAGTGCTGAATGAACTCAAAAATGAAATTGCAGATCTACTATTAGTGATTTGTTAACCTACCATTAAAATCATCTGTGGTAGTGAAGACTGGTGCATAGCCAACATAACACCAATTTTTAAAAAGGGTTCCAGGGGTAATTTGGGAAGCTCATCAGTGAGGCTGATATCAATGCCAGGAAAAATGATAGAAATTATTATAAAAGAGCAAACTTACTGAATAGACAGACATGAGTTAATAGGGCAGAGTCAAAATGGATTTAGACAAGTTTTGCCTCACCAATTTTCTACCTTTTGTGAAGGCATGAATAAACATATGGATAAAGGGGTGCCAGCAGATGTGGAGCCCGATCCCAGTAGGGGCATGTCCGGACCGTCTAGGCGCCCCTGAGCAGGATGGTTCCATTAGGACCTGGTTCTGCACTGCAGGAGTCAGATGTTCCCACGGTTGCAGAATTAGGTCCTGAAACTGCCCAGCGTGCCCCTGCATAACCACAGGGATGTCCACCACGCATGCCAGTGTGCCCACCATGGCTCAGACCCCCTGTAACTCCACCACCTGGCCCCGGTCTGGACAGACGTGGCCTGGATTGGGTGGCAAGGACCCACCTTGGTGCTGCCTGTTGCTCAGGGGGTGGCTGCCAGGCTCCGGGGAGGGGCTGCCAGGCAGGATCGGAGGGGCGCCTGCGCTTATTCCACCTCACAGTGCTGTGTTGGCATTGTTTCATATTATGTAATTGCATTTTAATGATACTACTTGGTCTGGATTTCTACACAAGTTTAAGTTGAAGTTGGTATTGGGATCTTCTATATATAATAGGGGTGTCCAACTCTGTCCTGGTAGGTCACAATCCGCCTGGTTTTCAGGCTGTCCCAAATGAATATTCGTAGGATAGATTTGCATGCACTGCCCCCATTGTATGAAGGAATTTCTTATATATATTCCCTGAGGGCATCCTGAAAACCAGGCTGGAGTTTGGCTCTCCAGGACGGGAGTTGGACACCCCTGATATAGAGTACAATGGGCCATTTCCAAGTGATCAGTAAATATAAATCTGATTAGTATTAATAAAGTTTGACAAAAATCATTTATTACAGGGAGTTGTCTCTTGATTTTTAAAAAAGATTTGGACAAATTCCTGGAGGAAGACTCCATAAACCTTTATTTAGTTAGATCTGGAGAAAGCCACTGCCTATCCTTGCGAGGAATAACATGGAATCTTGCTATTGGGATCCTAGGTTGGCTGCTTTTGGAGACAGATTACTGGACTTGATAGACCTTTGATCTGACCTTGTATAGCACTTCTTATGTTCTTAAGAGATAGTTTGGTGTGGGCTGGCTCCTGTAGTTTTTCCATGAGAAGAAAGAGGGCGGGCGGGGGGTGAGGAAGTTCTTCACATAGGAAATAATGGGAGTTATGCGGGCAGAAGAGAGGTAGCCAAACATTTCTACTCTGCAATAGCATAGATATTCTAAGAAGGTGAATAAAAAGCTATGTTATCTACTATGAGTGATGAAGCTTTTGCGGATGACAGCAGAGCCTGATAAGGAAAGTCCTGGTTGGCTTCCCCCATCCTTGCTCCGAATGTCTTCTTGTGAATAATATTGGTAGATTTTGAAATCACACCATGTAACAGCTGAATATCTCATTTTAGTCAAATTTAGTCAGATAATGCCATACTATAGTGGAGGCGTAGCTTAGTGATTAGAGCATTGGCTTGGTAGCCAAGAGGCTGGGGTTTGATTCCTTATGACCTTGCGCAATTCATTTAACCCTCCATTGCCTTGAAAGAAAGGCCTGGCAATCTACTTCCGGTCACACTGCCAAGAAAGCCCAGGAGCTGCTGGGTTGCCGGGAGTCAGCATTGACACACACAATGCCATACAGAGTGCTGTATCTGACTAAATTTATGCAAAGAAGTCAATCCACACAAATAGCAGTGATAAATCTGAATGAGCAACATTTGACTACTCATATGTATCTAAACCTTCAGCTGCAGTGAATATTTAGACAAAGTTAACAGGATAAAATTGTTTAGTTACCTTTGCTCTACGCCAGCTGCATAAAGTGCCCATAGTAAATAAATGCATATGAATATAACCTTAACTTAAAAAAAAAATACCGGTCATGGCTGTTTTTAGATGATTCTTTTACAAATGGACAGAATCATTACAATCCTGTTATTTTTTTTCTGAATTTTATTTCATTCTTGAGCATATTTTCATGCCCTAAGGACTGATATAGTTCTTCTACTTAGCCATACCAACATTATATGTTTAGATAACTTTTATATATTTATCAAATTTATATTCTTTTCCAGTAGCTCCAGTTAAATAATAAGAGATTAATCACACTTAAATTGCAAGATGCACAAGACAATTTAACACTAACATTACCCAGTGAAATTTACTAGATGAGGTGCCTTGTCCCAGCTAACACCCAGCACTCTAACCTGTCCCAGGTCCAGACCTACCTAACCACTCTGTCCTTTGCCTCCTTTCCAGTTTTCTCTCTTATACTTTCTGGACATTCTTAATCCATGTGGACAGACAGCTCTGTGGATCTGATTCCTTATCGTCCAGTCCAGTCCAGACTCTTGAGTTGTCACCCTCCATCAGCAGCTTGGAGACTGAGCACGCCAAGTCTTGATGATGTCAGTGTACATAGGCAGCTTGCACATCCTACCAGACTCTATATTCTCAGTCTCTAAGCAGCTTGTGAGAAGGATTCTGGTATAGTATGGACTCTACTGCTGAACACGATAAAAAAATTTGCCTTTCATTGAGTTGCTAAGAGGGTATTTGGCCTTGAGGGCAGTGGCCCTTTAAATTTTTAGAGCTTGCACCTTGTTGGGAAAAAAAAAAAGAGTCCAGAATTGCAAACAGTGCTCTGAGTCAGCCATTTTGACAACAGGCAGCTCCCAATTCCTTAAGTGGGTGAAAAGTCTGCACTCCACTGACTGGGTTTGTATCCCAGGCAGTAATCACAGCAGACCCCTCACCTCTACCGGAGCTGGGAGAGAGGGCTCGGTGCAGCACAGGCGATTGGTGAGGTGAGTGACTGAGCGGCATGGCGGGAAAGCCCCCCTCCCCCTCTTTATTGCAGCTAGAGCTGAGATCTCTCTGAATCTGTAATTTTTCTACACGTGCGGCCAGAGGTTCAGTGGGGAATAGCTGGGCCGTGTGGGACAGCTCCAGTCGCCAACAACCCGGCTTTTGTGAGCACGAGGTGCAGGTGCCATTTTGAAGCACGGGAGGAGAACAGATGGCAGTAGCAGTTTACAAGCAGATGCAGGGTTGTGTGCCGGGGTCCGACTTGGGTGTTCCTTTCCTCACGTTTTGTTGTTCTGGTGGCTGATTCAGTGATTAGAAGGTGCAGAAGTAGTACAGGTCAAAATGTTGGCAAAGCCCATTTGTCTAGCTTGTGGCTCCCATTTGGGCTCCCTTTCAGCCGCAAGATTTTGATGTGATTGCAAGGAGGAGTCCCGATCAGTGGAGGAAGGCCTGTCGACAGGGAAACAGATGGCTGCGGGCCCCGGGTCCTCCTTGGGAGGTCCTGAGAAGTTGGCGCAAGTGTCCTCGGTCCTCAATTCACCTGCGGTTTTGGTGGGAGCTGCGGCCATCTTGGAGGAGTCGAGTAGCTTAGCTCTTCTCCTCCAATGGCTGAAGTACATAATAGAGGTAGTTTTCTCCCAGACCTTCTATATCCAGGGAGCCATCCTCAAAATCCTGTGTCTTCTCCTGGCCCACTTACGCCAGAGTTCATCCTCCTGATGCACAGCTCAGCAGAGGGTACCTTGGGATGGAGGAAAGAGCAAAAAAGCGAGGTTTACCTGAGGCTGAGAGGGAGAAGCAGGTGGAAGGAGAACCTGTGCTCACCCATACGTGTTTGAACAAGGAGCTTTGGGAGGATACCGGTTCCCTACAACTCCAAGGATTCGGAGACCCCGGGAGAAACTGAAGCTGACATTTCGGGGGAATCAGCTTCAGTGGAGTTGGAGGAAGGGGAGATTCCGCAAAGGGAGGACCCTTGGATAGTATGTGTGTGTTCCACCGAGAGGAATTGGCACCCCCTGATTTCCTATTCCCTGGTGGCACTTAATAGTACCACAGGGTGTGACGCTGGACAAGGAACTGCTGGAGGATCCCCTTTTCAGTCCATCAGAAAGACACAGAAGGTGTTCCCCATGCATCGAGTGATTAAACAAATGATCCACGATGAGTGGGAGGTCCCGGAAATGGGCTTAAAGGGTACATGGGCGATGGCTAAATTGTACCCTTTGTCAGAGTAGGAGAAAGGTCATCTGTGTTCACTTAAGGTGGACATGCTGGTTTTGGCGGTTACAAAGAAGACCTCAATCCCAGTGGAGGGCAGCACAGCCGTCAAGGATGTGCAAGACCACAAGTTGGGGACACTAGAAGTCCAAAAAATAAGATGGGAAAGTTAGAATCTGTAGCACTAAATGAAAGGTTAGATATGATTGGCATCTCAGAGACCTGGTGGAAGGAGGACAACCAATGGGACGCTGTGATATCTGGGTACAAACTATATTTCAATGATGGGGTAATTCAAATTGGTAGAGGGGTTGCGCTCTTTGTTAGAAAGGGCATTGAGACACACAGGATTCAAGTTTTGCCGGAAACAAAATACACTGTAGAATCTCTATGGATAGAAATCCCATGTAAAAAGGGGAAGGCAATGGCAGTGGGGGTGTACTACCGACTGCCTGGCCAGAATGAACAAATGGATGATGAAATACTAAGAGAAATCAGAGAAGCTAACAAAAGTTACAATACAGTAATAATGGGTGATTTCAATTACCCCGGTATCGACTGGGTCAGTGTCACTGAATGACTGCTTCTTGGAGCAGCTGGTTCATGAACCGACAAGAGGGGAAGCTATTTTGGACCTAGTCCTTAGTGGAACACAGGACATAGTGCAAGAGATAAGGGTGTTGGGGCCACTTGGCAATAGTGATCATAACATGATTGCATTTGATTTAATAAATGGAAGAAGGCTGGCAAAGAAATCTACAGTACTACCTTTTAACTTTCAAAAGGGAGACTATGATAAAATGAGGAAAATAGTTAAGAAAAAACTAAGAGGAGGAGCTGCAAAGGTTAAAGATTTTCATCAAGCATGGCATTGTTTAAAAGTACTATCTTGGAAGCCCAGACCAGCTGTATTCCACGCTTTAAGAAAAGTGGAAGGAAGGCCAAAAGAACTGTCAGCAGGTATTAAAGGCAAGATCAGAGAGACTGTTGTAGCCGAAAAAGGAACCAAATGACAAAAACAGGTAACAACATAAGCACTGGCAAGTTAGATGCAAGACATTGATAAGGCAGGCAAAGAGACAATTTGAAAAAGAAAAGCTGTCTGTGAAGCAAAAGCGCATAATAAAAACGTTTTCAAGTACCTTCATAGCAAAAAACCTGTGAGTCAGTTTGACCGTTAGATGATAGAGGGGTAAAAGGAGTGCTAAGGGAAGACAACACCATAGCGGAGAGACTGAATGAATTTTTTGCTTCCGTCTTTACTGAAGATGATGTAGGGAAGTTACCCATGCCTGAAATGGTATTTAAAGGTGATATATCAGAAGAACTGAAAGAAATATTGATAAACCGGGAAGATGTATTACCAAGTATTTGATAAACTGAAGAGTAGCAAATCACCTGGACCAGATGGAATACATCCAAGAAAGCAGAAAGATGAGATTGCAGACCTACTATTAGTAATCTGTGAACTATCATTAAAATCATCTGTAGTATCTGAAAATTAGAGACTGGCCAGTATAAAGCCAATTTTTAAAAAGGGTTCAAGGGGGGGACCCAGGAAACTACAGACTCTTGAGCCTGACATTGGTACTGGGCAAAATGTAGAAACCATTATAAAGAATAAAATTACTGAACATGTAGATAGTCATGGTTTAATGGGAGAAAGCCAACATGGATTTAGCCCAGGAAAGTCTTGTCTTACTAATCTGTATATTTTTTTGAAGGTGTGAATAAACAAGTAGACCAAGATGAGCCGATTGATATAATGTACCTGGATTTTCAGAAAGTCTTTGATTGAGTCCCTCAGGAGAGACTCTTGGCCAATTAAGAAGTCATGGGATTGGAGGCAGTGTAGTATTGTGGATCAGGATGAGTCAAGTGTTCAAAGATATTCTTTTTCTGCCTCCCATTCTCTCACTTCCCCAGCCCCCTCTCCCTCCATTCCCGACCCTGCCCTTTTAGCTTCTCACTTTGCTACCAAGGTCAGTACTCTTCGTTTACTCTTTCCCTCCTGTCCTCCTCCCCTTTCCCCAACTCCCCTCTCCTACTTCCTTTCTCCCCTCCCCCTCCTCACCCATCCCCCCCCTCTATCACAGTTGGTCCTCCTTCCAACCTGTAACCATGTCAGATCTCACCAAAGTCTATTCCTTCATTCGAAAAACTACTTGCACCTCTGATCCCATCCCATCTCAGTGGCTTTAAGACACTTCTTTGGGCCTTTCCCCTATGATACTTTCCATCATCAACTCGAGTCTCTCCTCCGGTGCCTTTCCCTCCACCTGGAAGCATGCTGTTATCCGCCCCATCTTAGAAAAAGACTCTCTTGATCCGTCCTCCCCAGCCAATTGGTATCCTATTTCAAACCTCCCTTTTCTCTCTAAGATTCTCGGAAAACTGGTCTATGCACAACTTTCCACCCATCTTGAAGCCTCTAGCACTTCACCCCCGCCAATCTGGTTTTTGCTCTAATCACAGTACCGAATCTATTCTGCTCTCCCTTCTTAATGACTTACGCACTGCCCATGACCGAGGTTTCATCTCCATTGCTGTTTCCCTAGATTTATCAGCTTGTGGATCACCATACACTTTTAGCTCGCCTCCATGACATCGGGCGGTTCTGTCCTCTCCTAATTCCGCTCGTTCCTCACCAATAGGTCCTTCTCCGTTCTCGCAGGTCTTTCCTCTTCTCCCCCTACCCCCCTTCCATGTGGTGTCCCCCAGGGTTCTGTTCTTGCACCTCTCCTATTTAATGTCTTTATGGCCCCTCTTGCCCTTCTGGTCCAGCAACACAGCATTATGTTTATGTTTATGTTTATTTTGAATTTGATATACCGCTCAGCCCATTATTACGCAGTTGACATTATTCTCCATCACACAGATCCCACCACCCCTGATCTTACATCCCTTAATTCATGTCTACCTTCTGTTGCCACCTGGTTCTCCTCTAACTTCCTGCACGTCAACCCCTCGAAAACATTTGTTATTTGGTTCACCTTTGGCGCTCCAGCCCCCTCTCTTGCTCCTCTTCTGTCCTCCTCTCCACTTCCTGTTGTTTCCTCTTTGCGATATCTTGGGGTCATTCTGGACTCTGCTTTATCCCTTAAAGAGCATATCTCCTCAGTAGTTCAGCGATCCTTCTACACCCTGAGACAACTTCATGCAGTTCGCCCTTTCCTATCAGTTCCCTCCATGACCACGTTACTCTTGTCCCTGGTAGTGTCCCGCTTAGATTATTGTAATATCGTATTGGCTGGCCTTCCCCAAACACAAATTATTTGAAAGTCTGAGTAAAAACCATATCTTGGCCGGTTGTCTGAAAGTAAGAAGGTCCTGTGAAAATAGCAGCGGTTTTAATAATAGGTACAGTCTTTCGATTAAAAAGCTTATTAAATAAAATATTTCAGACAGACTTAGAAATTTCAAAAATACAGGAGAAAACATTAAAATTCCAAAGAAGAATGGTCAATATTTGCAGGAGTCCTGCTGATCTTGGCATACTAATTAAAAGCCTCAGTTTAAAAAAAAAAAAGGAATCTAAGGGGCATGTTTACTAAAGGTTTTAACACGCTATAACAAAATTAATGCATATTAAGGGATATATTTACTAAGCAGCGGTAGCGGCTTCCGTACGATATCGGAGCCACGGCCCCGATGTTGCACAGAACCCACTACTGCTGTTTAGTAAACATACCCCTAAGTGTCCACAGCCCTTTTATTTCTAGTGGTGCAATTGCACTTGTTAATTTCATTAATGCACATTAACAGTTAGTAAACATGCCCCTAAGCCTTTACAGGGACTCTGATACATTTAAAAGAGTTGCAGTGTCATTTAGGTTTACTCATGCTTTTGTATGAGACAAATCTTCTAGGTTATAACTGACTGAATATCATAGAAATACAATATAAATTATCAGTGCCAATGCAATGTGGGCCTTCGAGTCAATGCTGACTCCTGATGGCTTGGCAGCTCCTGCGTTTTCTTGGCACTGTGACCAGAAGTAGATTGCCAGGCCTTTCTTCCGAGGCAATGGAGGGTTAAGTGACTTGCCCATGGCCACATGGAGTGCTAGTGGGAATTGAACCCTGGTCGCTTGGTTACCAAGTCAGTGCTCTAACCATTAAGCTACTTATCAGTACAACATCATAAAATCATAAATACATTTATACAAAACCCCTGCTACATTTGAACTCTTACTCCATTCTTTCTGGGAAGCTGGGAGAAACTGCATAACAATCTAGGGACCTATTTACTAAAGGTTTACTCCTATTTTGTGTTTGTGCGGAAAATGCTTAGTCATTAGGGACTTAGATATATATTCAATAATTTGTCCTCCCATCCATATTAAAAGTTGGCATATCCCCATCATATGCCACACATTCTACAATACAATTAGTACTACTACTATTACTACTACTGAGCATTTGTATAGCACTACAAGACGTACACAGCGCTGCACAGACACATGTAAAAGACGGTCCCTGCTCATCAGAGCTTACAATCTAGTCAAGACAGACAACACAGTAGCTGTAGACACTGGTTACATCTCGGGGGAATGGTAAGGAAATACAAAGAAGACCAGGTGAGTCAAGATCTGAAAGCGGCAGCGAAGAGGTGAGTTCTTCACCTGGTTTTGAAAAGGGCCAGAGAAAACACCTGATGTACAGACTTAGGCAGATTATTCCAGACATAAGGAGAAGCAAGGTGAAAGGAGCTAAGTCTAGAGTTAGCAGAAGAGAAGGACACAGATAGAAGCGATTTGTCAGAAGAGCGGAGTTCCGAGGAGGGGTGTAGGGAGAGATAAGAGAGGAAAGGTAGTGAGGAGCTGCAGAGTGAATGCACTTATAGGGCAACAGGAGAAGATTGAACTGGATACGAAAATTGATAGGGAGCCAATGAAATGACTTGAGAAGAGGGGTAATATGAGCATGACGAGACTGGCGAAAGATTAGCCGCGCAGCAGAGTGTTGAACAGCTTGAAGGCAAAGAGATGATTCAGAGGCCAGCAAGGAGTAAGTTACAATACTCTAGATGGGAGATGACTAAAGAGTGAATAAGTGTCTTAGTAGTGTGTTCAGAAAGGAATGGGCGGATTTTGTTGATGTTATAGAGAAAGAATCGGCATGTTTTATCTATTAGTTGAATGTGTGTAGAGAAAGGAGAGAGAGAAGTCAAAGACGACCCCAAAGTTGCAAGCTGAGGAAACAGGGAGGAGTAGAGAGTTATCTACAGAAACTGAGAAAAGAGGAAGGGGAGAGGAGGGTTTAGGGGGGAAAAATATGAAGCTCGGTTTTGGCCATGTTCAATTCCAAGCAGCAGTGAGACATCCAAGCAGCAATGTCAGAAAGGCAGGCAGAAACACCAGGATAGAGAAGAAATAGGTAATGGATTAAATGTTAGCTTGGCCTCAACAGACTAGAAAGTTGCAATACATCTTAATACGTTTTCCGCATACAAACTCACCCCAATCTACCTAACCTATTCCTGTTAAAGAAAGCAAGAAATTTACCCCAGTGTTCTTGCTAAAAATTCCCTGGTCTTATCTGGCACTTGGACACTCAAAGGAGCAATCCAAGGGCTGAACCCCATTCCTTTGGCTTCCTTTTCAGTCTTTTGCTCTCCACACAGTTCTGTTGTTGTGGTTTAATCTCTGTACTTTATAACATATATAGGCTTTTACCTGTCCAGGAAAAGACAGTTTAGATCTTGCTGCACACCTTATCAGTGTCACACTATCACCAGGATATTTTTGCTGAACTTGTATAGTATAAAAAAGAAATGTACATGTTCTAACCATTTTTAGCCAAGCTAGCTGAATGATCAGTTATCACTAAGTAGCTGTTTCAAATAATTGTAAAATGAGCAAATCCATTTTAATTTTTTAAATTGTATAGGCGAGTGCAGATCAGGGTAAACGACAGTGCACCAAATATAATGTACAACAGTAAAGAACGAAAAGCCCAGGCTGGATAAGTCCAAAGAAGTTATCACGCTTAAAGTTGAAACTCGCCATCTCAGACGTATGATGTAATTGCGTAGCTCCAGAATTAAAATGTTAACTTGGAGTAGTGCCAAAGCCTCAAACGCACTTGCACGTCACTTTCTTGTCCTGAGCCGTGAAAGCCAGCCTTTCAATGGCCACTGTTTCACATACCAAGACTTGGAAGACTGCCCTGCACATGTGAGATTTCTACTTTATATATAGCTTCACAAAGGAGGCTTGTTACATCGGTTTATTTACTGTGGGGAATCCCTGTGAGCACATCAGGGTTTGATGAAACCACCTTATTCTGTCCAGGCATTATATTGAAAGTTCTGGCGCATTCGGAAGGAATGTAGCTGATTTACATGTATGGAGGTGATTTTAAAACAGGCCACCTATGTGCGAAGGCCACATAGGTGCCTAAGTGTCTTTTATAAACTACTAGCACAGATCCTGTAGAAACAGTGGATGGGCTGAAGCCACAGACATTTACATCTGCTCAGGCACAGAAAAGTAAAGTTGGTGCATGTGTGTGTAAATCACGGTGTCACCTGTGTTACGCCCAAACCTCTCCTCTGAGCATACTTGTTCTCTAACGTTACATGCGTGTCTGTATCTAACTGCACTGCGCATACTTTTAAGCGTGAGGTAATTTTATAAACGCCCTTTTATGTGTGAAAAGAGTTAAAAAATGACCACCTTATTGGTCGCTGCTGAATACATATCAATCCCTATGCAGATGAAGTCAGCCAACCAGAAACCACAGCTAACATCTAATCACTTACAAAAACTTGCTATAAAAAAATGATCTTTGATGATCTCTGATTGTATGTGCTGCTTTTTCTCATTGTCTCTTAAATGCAGACCAGAAACTAGAATCAAAATAATTGCTTCAGACTGATGTTCAGAATTCAGATCATTAGAAAACGTTGACTAGAATAATCTGACCTAGATATCCATGACTCTATTAATCTCCTCCCAAGTGGAACTCCAGCTGTCTATACATGAGTTACTTACATCTCCTTGTTTTTCTCTTTGAGAATTTATATACCTCTTTACCTTTCATTCCAGTGATGAGACTCTACATATCCATATATGGGCTATATCACCTCTTTGCCTATCGCTTCCCTAGTGAGACTTGAGATATCCATGCATGGACTCTTTACCTTGCACTTCCCCTTTGTAGTGAGATTCTAGACATCTACGTATGCATGTGACATTCCCCCTTCTTTATCTATCGCTTCCCTAGTGAGACTTGAGATATCCATGCATGGACTCTTTACCTTGCACTTCCCCTTTGTAGTGAGATTCTAGACATCTACGTATGCATGTGACATTCCCCCTTCTTTATCTATCGCTTCCCTAGTGAGACTTGAGATATCCATGCATGGACTCTTTACCTTGCACTTCCCCTTTGTAGTGAGATTCTAGACATCTACGTATGCATGTGACATTCCCCCTTCTTTATCTATCGCTTCCCTAGTGAGACTTGAGGTATTCGTTCATGGGATTCCCACTTCTTTGCTCTTCCCCTTGTTCAGATTCTGGATAGTTGTGCATAGGTTTCTTGACTCCACCCGAATATCTTCCTCTTCGCTAAGATAAGTTTGCATATGCTTGTAGGGGGAATGCAGCTGCTTATCTTTGGCTCCTTGTGAGACTCTAGTATCTATGCATGAATTACATATACCTCTTTACCTTGCCCTCTTTTGTTGGACTTAATGGATTGGTTACGCTATTCAGTTTTCCTTCCCTAATGAGACTTTGTTATCCAGATATGAATTAGATGTATAGCTTTTTAAATTCTTAATTGCCTGTTTTCTGAATGTCATTGCTTAAACACACCATAATCTTTTAAAGGGGAAAAATGGCAGCAAGAGGAAGTGGTGATATGTTTGGAAGGGCAAAAAGGGAAGGTAGGGTAGTGGTGGGGATATTAAAAGAGGTGTTGGAAAGGTAAATGAGAAGGACCAGAAAGGATGCCGATGGCATGCAAGAAAGGATAGATCGAATGTGGATAAGATAATGGGTAGACCATCTAAGATCATGTTGAGTAATCGGGGGTTAATTTGTCATGCTATCTGACTCTATGGCATTGCGATGCCTCCACCAAAACGCAAAATATCCTATGGTTTAGTAAAAGACTTTCCGAAGGCAGGTTAGCACTTTGTTCTAGAAGCTGCTTATGCCAACACAGTAGTTATACTCCTGGTCGGACAGACTGGTTTTAGCTAGAGTTGAGAAGCAATAACAATATGAAAAACCATATATAGAGAAATTTTGGTGTCTGATCCTCATTACTAATTATTGGCATGATTAGGATGAAGTCAAATTGTTTTCATTCTAATGTTTTCTTCCAAGTATATGTATCCAAAGTTACAACTCTTCAGTATAACACAGACACAAATCATGTATTCTGGGTATTGCATTTAAGTCTTTGCCTTTGGTGTGACAGAAGGAAGCATTTGCGAATATGCATGTTGTCATTTTAAACATTAAAAGGTGCAACCTCTTTTACTAAAATTCATGTTTTGAAATTTAGATACTCCCAAAATAAATGCCTTGAAATGTCATACAGAGAAAGCTGACCTTTGGATGGGAATTTCTCTAAATACAATAAAGTGTACAGTTTCTGCTATGTATACACTGTACTGGTCCTGCAGATGGGAATTACTGTACACTTAATATTAGGTCAAATCTGTACTGCTGATAATTTTACCACTAGTGATTTGCCAGCATTAAAGTTTCCAATCATTTTCTTTGATGTGCCAAACAGCTGGTTTTGAAGCAGTTGGAGTGTGAAGAGCAGATCGTTGGCAAGGCAACAATACCACTTGAGGACGCGGTCAAAAAAGAAAATACAGGGATATATTTCGAGCAAATATGTAGGCAGGTAATCCTTGCCTATATTTTCTATATATATATATATATATGTATATCATACTTTTCTGTATATATACACATCCTGTACATACAGCACAAAATATTGTCCTCTGTTTTTGTTTATTTTTACATCAGCGCCATGGAATAAATGTTTTCATGGTTAGAAAATCTTTGAAAATATATTAAGTTGCTAGGCCTGCCATGAATTGTCTAACTCTGTGGGCAGATATACTAAGCATTTGTCCCATAGATACATAATGGGAAAAATCTCTCTGTACATCTCACCCTTTATTTGCCCTAAGATAACGGAGGGAAGAAGCCTCAAGATGGAAAGTGGGGTCATCTTTGGATAAACTATGTGCCAAATGTAAACATTTTTAAAATTCGTATTGGATTGCATATTTCAAAATTTTCTCCGTAGAATTATTCCTAATGAAAATAGCACTGAAAATACACCAACAAATCAAAGGATAGGTACAAGCTGTCCCTTAGCTGTTGACATCATTCAGTGATGATACCATCAAATGGGCAATCATATTTTTTTGTCTTTATAGTATAATTATTCATTTTTCAGATTCTGTTTTATCAAGGGTTTTTTTTCATTTATGTGTCTGTGGGACTAATATTTGAAAAATTGGATTCTAAAATATGGGATGTAGTTTAAAGATTTCACATTATTATCCCACCAGTTTCCTCAGAAGGTGGTAATTATATAACAGAGAAGTCATGACCTATCATTCTTTATTCCAAAATAAGAATGCTAGATAACCTCTGTTAATCTACCCTGTTTGACGTGCCATCCTGGGATTAAAGTCATAGCGTAGAAAAAAGACTCTTATGTTGCCTGTTTTTGGCTATTTAATGACTTCCACTCCATTATTTACTTTGTTTATTGCTTTACACTCATCTCTTTCTATGCACCTAGTTACTAAACAGTAATATTAATTTATGAGTTGTCTGAAAGAACATCAGTAGACAACATCATCTGATCAGATCAGCTTCTGAAAGAATCCTCCTGCCCTTTTTGTATGGTAGTATCTCGTCTCAGGAGAAGACCACATGAATGATTTCATACTATTTTACTTGAAATATAGTAGAACTGTATTGTAATGTCACTAAGGACTTTCAAAATAACTTTGCTATTGGTGATTGCTGTTTAGTTGTACTGGGACATATGCATAGGGCCATCTCTGCAACATTCTACAAACCCTTTTGTTTGAGGTTGCAAAGAAAATCAATCAGAGTAGTTACATTTCAAGGAAAATAACTAGATGTTTTAAAATTTAGGGCTGCATCTTGAAGGCATAACTTTCTTTGGTAGTTATAATCCAGTATCGTGTGTATAATTTTAGAAAGCATTTTCCACGTGTAAAGCGTGTAGAACTGGCCCTTATAAAATTTTGTGACTGAATACACATTTATGAGTACCGATGGTGCATAGTCTTTCCAAGGGGCAGAGCTGGGGTGAAGTTGCAGAGTATATGTGTACTTTATAAAATATGCCTGGGCACTCACACATTTGCAACTTCAGAACAAGTGTAAATTTTTGCGAGAGCATTTGTGATCTCCAGGAATATGCAGGAATGTAGTCTTCACATATGGGTGACGTCGGCACCAACGGAGCCTGCGTGGGATTGCTCCCCAGCATCCAATAGGAAAGCCTTTGGGAGCATCCCACAGTGCCTGTGTTGCTGTCTTCCCACCTTCCCAACTCTCCCTCCTCAGTTCTTCATTTTCTGCGGAGCCAGCAGGAAGCAAATCCTGTCACTGCAGAAAATTTGTTAATTCTATTTCTTTTTGTTTTTTGTGGTTCGCGTCAGCCTTCCCGTCGATGCTGGAACCGACTCCCAGTCGGTTCTTTCCTTTCTTTCTTATTTTCTTTCCTGTAAAAAAAAAATAAAAAAAAATGAGTAGAACTTTTCTTCTGGAACGTCGGTGCCATTTTAGGCCTTAAGCCTACCATTTTGTCTACCAACACTATGGAGAAACCAGCTAGTGGTTTTAAGAATGTTCTGTGGGGGTACCATCTCGGCTACTGATACCCATGACTGGTGTCTCAAATGCCTTGGCCCTGACCATCAGCCATTAGAGTGTCCTATGTGTAAGAAGATGACGAAGAGAGGCCTACAGAATCGAGCTGTGAAGTTAGGCACACTCTTTGCCTCAGACGCAATTTCTTTAGCATCGACATCATCGAGTGCATCTTCTTCCTCTCATGGATCTCAGGTATCAAGCATAAGTCGTCTTTGAAGACACGCCATTCCCCCAAGGGTAGATCTCTTTCTAAGCATCAAGATGCCTTGAGCGTTGCCCTAGAGATGGATTGGCCAGCCAAACAACCCTGGCGGGAGGACCTTTCCTCCAAAGCCATCGAGGGTCCAAGGATGCTCCTGAGGCCTCTACCTCTGGAAAGCTCCTGGTGCCATGCTCTGGGACGGTAGCCTGCATCTCCGGTACCGATACCCAAGCATCAGCAGGCTCTATGGATCACAGCTTAGCAGCTCTACTGGTGGCTTCAGTTCCGGTCAAATCTTTATTGGCAGTACCGCCGACACCGTCACCGTCCACGGTATCAATGCAGACCGTGTCAAGTTATATGCCTTTCAGTGCACTACCACCCATGCCTGCCCTCAAATCCATTCCCAGTGCTGGGGGTTCCTCCAGGCAAGTCCCTTGCTCCAGTACCGACTTTAATCGGTATCAAGCCTTAATGGAACAGGGGCATCTTTCAAGCCAATACTTCGAGTCTTCTGATTCCGATTCTTCCGATGATGAATCGATCGATACCTGAAGACTTCAAAGTCTACCAGAGGATCCTTCTCCAGAACGACGCATGTCCCCTCCTAAGGATATGTCTTTTCAAGAATTTATTCAGGACCTAGCAAGAGGCCTTTTCATAACAGTAACATCTGAGAAAGAACCCAGAGCAGAGGAATTGGAGAATCTCCAATACCCTACAGCTCCTAAGGAGGCGGCCACACTTCCAATTCAGCACATTCTCCATGATCTCATGCTCTGGATGTGTGAGATGCCCCTTACTATTTCTCCACATTCTCGACGACTCGATACCATGTCAAGTACCGGAGTGTCCTGTCTTCTAAAAGACGCAGCTTCCTCACCACTCAGTGGTAGTGGAATTGACGATGTGTCGAATTAAAAGTTCTAAGCCTCGTTCTTCTAACCCTCCGGTTAGAGAATCAAGAACCCTCAACGCTTTTGGACATCAGTATTTTCAGGCTTCCATACTGTCAGCCAGGATCAGCTCATACATACTCTATATGGGTATGTTCCTCAAGGAAGTTACTAGAGATCTGGAATCAATGTTGTCTCTTCTCCCTGATGATAAGAGAGCTGACTATCTCATGGTTGCCGGACATGCCCAGAACATCTCAAAGTTTGTCAATAGAACAACTTTTGATTGCTCTGAGTGCACCAGTAGAGCCACATCAATCTGCATCAGTGCAGCAGGATTGCTTGGCTTCAGGCATCAAATCTTGAACAATGGGTGCAAGATTAACTGGGTAATATTCCTTGCACAGGTGACAACCTTTTCGGCAAGGACTGGCAGGATAAAGCTTCTCAGTTAGAATCTGAGAATATCACTTTAAATAGGCTCTCTAGGACTACTGCCAACCCTGTTAAGAAGAAGGCATCTGCAAAGAAAACTTTATTTAGTAAAAAGAAGACGTTTTACCCTTCTTAAACCTCTGCTTCTCAATACCAACCTCAAGGTGCTCAGAAGAGGCAACAGCCTCCCAAACAACAAAAGAAGCCACAAGCTCCTAAGACTCAACCAGCTCTGCAGGCTCAATCTGCTCCAGGTTTATTATTTTTTCCTAGAGAACATAGCCACTCTGCCTCTGGAGACTCCCCTCCCCCTCCACATTACCGGCAGACTCTCATTATGCCCATAGGTGCCTCACTGGCTCAACATAATTTTCCCCCCTCCTCGCCACTAGGCTATCCGACCAATCAAACTGGTCAGTAAATCACCCATCCCTTAACCCCATCCTGTACTGACGGATATTATCGATTAACAGAACTGTAAATATGCTGTATATAAGTTAAAGCTATCTTGAATCATGTACGTTCTTGATTGCCTGTTATTGCACCATTTATTGTTACAATGCTTAATGTATTGGTTGTTTTAACTGTGAACCGCTATGATTACCCGATATAGCAGGATATAAAACACACAAATAAATAAAAAATAAATAAAATAAATCTCATCACTTCAGAGCACTGAACACTAACCATAGTGAGAGAGGGGTACAGACTTCATCTACAAAATCTGCCTCCTCCACCCTAGTAGGGGAATATCTTTTCTGCAGGAGGTGACTTCTGTCCTATCACAAGGTGCCATAGAGGAGGTTCCAACATCGCAACTAGGAATGGGCTTCTATTCTCTGTACTTTCTCATCCCAATGAGGATACAGACCCATCCTAGACCTCAGAAACCTGAACAAGTTTCTCGTCCGCGAGAAGTTCAAGATGGTATCTCTGGGGATCCTCCTACGCTATCTCCAGAATCAGGACTGGCTCTGTTCTCTAGATCTAAAAGAAGCTTACATACATATCCTTATTCATCCAGAACACAGGAAATATCTACACTTCATATTTCAGGGAAAACACTATCAATACAAAGTCTTTCCCTTTGGACTCTCCTCTGCCCCAAGAGTCTTCACAAAGTGCATGGCGGTCGTAGCCGCATTTCTAAGATCTCTAGGGATATTTGTCTTCCCTTACTTAGACAGCTGGCTCATAAAGGCAGGTACCTCCCAGGAGGTCTGCCTGTCTCTCTCCCGTATCATGCAGGTACTGCAACATTTGGGATTTGGGATAAATCTTCCAAAATCTCATCTCGCTCCTACTTAAGCATTAGAGTTCATAAGAGCTCTCTTAGACACTCAGCAGTCAAGGGCATTTCTACCCCAGCCCCACTGTTCTCGTCTCATTCAACTCGAATCTCGGGTATGTCTCAGAGACCACCTAACTGCCCGAGAAATGCTGTAGCTTCTAGGTCATCTGGCCTCAACAGTACATGTAGTTCCATATGCCCATCTACATATGCGCACAGCCTAATGGGCTCTGGCCTCCCAGGAGAAATAGGCCTCAAGCCTTCTCAGGGGCAAGATCCGAGTCTCTGCCCCTCTGGCCACATCCCTTTAATGGTGGTGTTCCCCAGTCCTCATCAGGTCATCTTTTCAGATACCTCCACATCAGTGTACCCTGACGATGAATGTCTCTAAACTGGGGTAGGGAGCCCATCTGGGACTCTGTCCACTCAGGGCCTCTGGACAGAACAGGAGTCGCAACTCCAGATAAATCTTCTAGAGCTTTGGGCTACCTTCAATGCCATCAAGGTTTTTCAAGAGCACCTACGTTCTCACAGTGTCCTGGTCCAGACAGACAGTCAGGTAGCCATGTTCTATGTGAACAAGCAAGGAGGAACAGGATCTTGGCCCCTCTACAGGGAGGCTCTCCATCTCTGGTCCTTTGCCATTGCTCATCAGATACACTTCCAAGCGATGTATCTCCCAGGGGAGCAAAATGTCTTGGCAGACAAATTGAGTGGGATCCTTCTTCCCCACAAATGGTCTGTCCACATGAAGACAGCATCCTTTATCTTTCATACCTGGAGGACTCAGGAGATAGACCTATTTGCCACGCCGCAGAATGACAAGCTTCCTCTATTCTGCACCAGGACTCCCATATCGGGCAATGACAAAGTGGATGCATTTTACCTCCACTGGGGTTGAGGGCTCCTTTATGCCTTCCCTCCCATTCTCCTAATTCCCAAGACACTTCTCAAGCTTCAAGCGGACAGGAGCTTCATGATACTCATAGCCCTGTGCTGGCCACATCTGCCATGGTTTCCTCTCCTACTATGTCTCTCTCACTCAACTCCTAGATCTCAGATCTGCTCCAGATCTCCTCTCCCAGAAGGAGAGGACTCTGCTCCATCCCAATCCACAGTCTCTCCACCTCACGGCATGGCTCCTGAAAGCATAGCATTACGAGATCTTAACCTCACTCTGGAGGTTAAGGAGATCCTTTTAGCTTCCAGGAAGCCTTCCACCAGATGTTCTTATGCCTTCAAGTGGTGGAGGTTTTAGCTTCCAGGAAGCCTTCCACCAGATGTTCTTATGCCTTCAAGTGGTGGAGGTTCTCTCAATGGTGTTCCCAGAAGGATCTCAATCCTTTCTCTGCTCCAGTGGAGGCACTCCTCCAGTATCTCCTCCGCCTGTCCTCGTCAGGTCTCAAGACCAACTCGTGGAGGTGTTGGCACTTATATATATAGCGGGGCCATTTTACAAAGTTAGATATATAAATGCCCTGATTTAAACAATAATGTTTTAAAAAATGTGTGTCTCTCTCCCAGAGCTTGTGCAAACGCCCACTGCAAATTTTTTTTGATTACTTGTATAGTCCCTGTGGAAGATGGGGAATACACATGCAGATTTTTGACCTGCCCAAAACACGCCTCCTTGAAATCTCTGTGTGATGCTGATCATGACATGTAAATAGCAGCTTTCCAGAATCACATTTACATGTGTGCACCAGTCTACCTATGTAAATGCCACTATTTACACATGAAGATGCTTTTAAAATAAAGGCCATAGTGCCACTAAAATAATGATACATGTCAACAAACTCGACCACCATATCACTTTATTGTAACCATGTAGCTTTTTTTGTTAATAACCACAAAACACCCATCCAGTGGAAATTTTTCTGAATCTTTCAAGCAGTCCTCCCCTCTCATCTCCTTTCTCGTTCATAAGACACATAGAGAACCAGCACAGACATAAATACACACACTTTGTGTTGGTTCTCTGTGTCTATGAACGGGAAAGGTGATGAGAGAGGAGGACTGTCTGAAAGTTACACTTCCATTTTTGCTATGTTATTTTTAATCCGTGTTCGTATGCTACAGCTGCTATAACCATTTTTCCTGAGCGAAATGAATTGGTGCTTTTTTCTTTTTTGCTGGGGGAGAAGGGGATCATTTCTTTTCCATTTCCTACTGTATGCAGAAAGTTCAGTTGTATGCCCAGAAACTAAACACACACACACACACACACACACACACGAAGAGTGGCATAGCCTAGTAGTTAGAGCAGTGGGCTGATGTCACACCTTGCTAAGTAAACCCTGAGTCAGCAGGACTCAGACTAGATTGAATGACACAGACCCGCCCATGCAAGCATGCACTGACACACACATGCGTGTATACCTACAAGCTCACACAGACATACCAGCCCCCAAAGATATACTAACACACACGCAAAATAGACATGCACAAATACAAAACAGAGATATACACAAACGCAGTATGCACAAAGGATTTGGATGAATTCCATGTGCCGTGCCCTGCATACTTTCTCCACTTGTTTAGGTACGAGGTTACCAGTGCATGTGATTAATCAAGCCCATAAAAGTTTGTTTCCATTCAGGAACAATTAAAAACTAAGGGACTCTTTTTCTAAATGTGGTAAGATTTTGCACTTACTGCACGTTTACTTAGCTCTGCGCATATATGGGTCGCATTACCAGCACAGGGCTCCCTGCTAACAGTAGGGGGCATGTACATCAGTTCCCTTGCAGTTAGCGCAGACAAGTGTGTGGTATGTTGTGATAGTTCCACGGGTGCAACTAATGCTACCCATTGAGGCAGTGGTAGTTGCACCCGCACTATCGGTGTCGAGCGCGGTTACCACAGGCCACTAACGCCTGTGCCAGCTGCGACTTGCTGGGAATGCCCCCATCCCACCCAATGCCCCTAAGTGCTCTACAAGCGTGGAGTTCTTAGCTTGGAGATCTCGTGTTACTTTTTATTGCAGCGCCAACCTAGTAGTGCAGTTTAGTAAACATGCTCCCACTGCACATTAGGAGCAGAAACCAGTGCGTAGTGTCATGGGGGCGGCCGCCACATCCCCTGTAGTTACAACACAGAAAGTTTGCTTACCACGTGTTAAGTTCATTTGAAGTTAGCATGGGGCCTTCTCTTCAGGTGGTGGTAAGCGCACCCACATTAACTGCAATATGCAGTCCATGCCTACTCTCCACCCATAACCTGCCTATTCCCTGCCCCACTGTGCGTTAAGCAGTTAATGCAAGTTTTTGCTGTGCTAGCTATTATTAATGTATGATAGCCATTACAGCAGGCCTGCACTAAAGATTAACGCACTTTAGTAAAAGGGGACCGAAATGTGCCTTTCTGTTACACAGACAAATTAGATTCATAGTGCAAAATTAGACAAATGTATTTGTGGGAATATATATTTTAAGGGCTCAATTTTCAAAGCTGACAGCGTGTTTTGTTTTGTTTTTTTGAAGTGCTGGGCACAGCATTTAGAAAAATATATTTAGTGCTGCTAAACAGATAGCAGCACTGAATGTACATATTGGCCACTGACCTTAAGTTATTATCCCTATAGAGGTGATATTCAGCTGCTATTGGATAGTCAATGCTGTTTACTTTAAGACAGGCTGAATATTATTGCTATATGGATGATTTTTGGCTTTGCCTTGGTTCCACTCTCCCTCCCTCGACTCCTAAGTTGAATGATTAGTATGGGGCCAATCAGGCAATATTCCACCCATACCATATGTATAGCCTCTTAAAACTATGCAGATAGAGGATTTATGTGGTCGCCGGCAGCTGACAACCAAATAAATCATTTCAAGAATTGATCCATAAAAGTTTCTTTCCTCTAAAAAAAAAAAATTATTCCTGTTTTTTACTTTTTTTCTTGCCATAAAAATTTCAGTCCATATCAGCAGAGATCAAGTCACACTGGAAAGAATCTGCTCCCATCGCCCTACCTCTGCAGGGCATCAGAACACAGGCACGCACTGGACCTCTTCTCGATCCCCTCCGGCATCAGAACACAAGCACGCACTGGACCTCTCCTCGATCCCATCCCCTCCGGCATCAGAACATAGGCACGCACTGGACCTCTTCTCGATCCCATCCCCTCCGGCATCAGAACACAGGCACGCACTGGAACTCTTCTCGATCCCATCCCCTCCGGCATCAGAACACAGGCACGCACTGGAACTCTTCTCGATCCCATCCCCTCCGGCATCAGAACACAGGCATGCACTGGAACTCTTCTCGTTCCCATCCCCTCCGGCATCAGAACACAGGCACGCACTGGAACTCTTCTCGATCCCATCCCATCCGGCATCAGAACACAGGCACGCACTGGACCTCTTCTCGATCCCATCCCCTCCGGCATCAGAACACAGGCACGCACTGGAACTCTTCTCGTTCCCATCCCCTCCGGCATCAGAACACAGGCACGCACTGGAACTCTTCTCGTTCCCATCCCCTCCGGCATCAGAACACAGGCACGCACTGGAACTCTTCTCGTTCCCATCCCCTCCGGCATCAGAACACAGGCACGCACTGGAACTCTTCTCGATCCCATCCCCTCCGGCATCAGAACACAGGCACGCACTGGAACTCTTCTCGATCCCATCCCCTCCGGCATCAGAACACAGGCACGCACTGGAACTCTTCTCGATCCCATCCCCTCCGGCATCAGAACACAGGCACGCACTGGACCTCTTCTCGATCCCATCCCTTCCGGCATCAGAACACAGGCACGCACTGGAACTCTTCTCGATCCCATCCCCTCCGGCATCAGAACACAGGCACGCACTGGACCTCTTCTCGATCCCATCCCCTCCGGCATCAGAACACAGGCACGCACTGGAACTCTTCTCGATCCCATCCCCTCCGGCATCAGAACACAGGCACGCACTGGAACTCTTCTCGATCCCATCCCCTCCGGCATCAGAACACAGGCACGCACTGGAACTCTTCTCGTTCCCATCCCCTCCGGCATCAGAACACAGGCACGCACTGGAACTCTTCTCGATCCCATCCCCTCCGGCATCAGAACACTGGCACGCACTGGACCTCTTCTCGATCCCATCCCCTCCGGCATCAGAACACAGGCGCGCACTGGAACTCTTCTCGATCCCATCCCCTCCGGCATCAGAACACAGGCACGCACTGGAACTCTTCTCGATCCCATCCCCTCCGGCATCAGAACACAGGCACGCACTGGAACTCTTCTCGATCCCATCCCCTCCGGCATCAGAACACAGGCACGCACTGGAACTCTTCTCGATCCCATCCCCTCCGGCATCAGAACACAGGCACGCACTGGAACTCTTCTCGATCCCATCCCCTCCCCTCCGGCATCAGAACACAGGCACGCACTGGAACTCTTCTCGATCCCATCCCCTCCCCTCCGGCATCAGAACACAGGCACGCACTGGAACTCTTCTCTATCCCATCCCCTCCGGCATCAGAACACAGGCACGCACTGGAACTCTTCTCGATCCCATCCCCTCCGGCATCAGAACACAGGCACGCACTGGACCTCTTCTCGATCCCATCCCTTCCGGCATCAGAACACAGGCACGCACTGGACCTCTTCTCAATCCCATCCCCTCCGGCATCAGAACACAGGCACGCACTGGAACTCTTCTCGATCCCATCCCCTCCGGCATCAGAACACAGGCACGCACTGGAACTCTTCTCGATCCCATCCCCTCCGGCAGGAAGTTTGCGATGGAGGGGGCAGGACCCAGAAGAGCTTGCGTATATGTCTGCCTTCAGAAGCCTTGTGCTGTCCACTGTTGCTTTACAATGCTTCAGGCCACCCAGACAGAGGTAGGGTGACGGCAGCAGTAGTGGAGGAGGGAGCAGGCCACAAGCTATAGAGATACTAGATATGGGGGAGAGGGGATAGGATGGGACATGCTGACCACCTTGAATGGGGGGAATAGGGAAGGGAAGAGTGTGATGCTGGTCACCTTGGGAGGGGGCCAGTATTTGAGGCCAAATACGGATGCTGAAAGAGGGAGATAGAGAAGGGATTGTTTGGTAGGAGGGGGTGCATAGATTTATACTGCTAAAACTCTGTGGAAAAATCGTATTTATTGGTCTTCATTCTCACTTATGGAGCAGTAAACGTCACCTATTGGGGTGGGCCACCTTTGGCATCTCTGTATCAGCAGTTGAGACAATTATTTTTTAAATAGTTTTTCCCATCCTGGAAGAGTTATGCATAACCCTGAAGACCTTGGACTGTAAGCTAGAAGTTTAATGTTTTGGGATAGAAATTGCTGCTAATTACCTGAGCAGTGTCTGGAGATGGTATTTCATATTTTGCATTTATCTTTTTCAACCCATTGAATCAGTTACATAGATTCTGATTAAAATTTCTGATATTTGATTTTGGTCAATAAACACTGATAACACATCCCCCGAGTGAAAAAAAGTAAAATCAATGTTTGTTAGTTAAACACAGGAAAAAATTCCTATGTCCTCTAGTACTCTTTCACCCCTCACCTTGGATGCTCAACCCACTTTGTGTATCTCTTTTGTGCTGACTCCTTGGTTACAAATACTGCAAATGTATTTATTTGGTTCTACCAGAAAAGGTACCTAGCCATTGCACCTGTGCTGCAAAAACACCAATAAACTGATATTTTTTTTATACTCTCAAAAAATAAAACCCCTAATTAGCTGGAAAATAAACACCTAACTGTACAATTAATAAACATCTAAAGTAGAAGCCCTAAATATGAATCAAAGTACCACTCAGAACTGGGTAATTTCCCTTCAGTTGAGGTTAAATCAAGTAAGATCCGAAACCCACCTATATCTGTTTTTCTTCCAGGTTAGCAGAATTAAGTGGACCCCAGGCCTTTACCCTACTCATAATCCAAGTATTTCATATCAGACAGGTTAAATGGCTCACATTCTGACATCCGAGACAGTCTAATAAAATGGACATTTCCATAGCGTCCCTCCAGTCCAGACTACCGGGTTTTTTCCCCCTTCCAGCAGATGGAGACTGAGAATTCCAGTCTTTTGGTGATGTCATGCTGTATAGGAGCTCAAACTCCTCCCACCAAGCCAGTATTCTCAGTCTCCAGCAGATGGGAAAGAGCTCTGTGTAGCCTGGACTACACTGTTGGGAATTTCTTTACTTAAAAAAAAAGATGCTCAGTCTGGTTAGGTTTAGAGACAGGTGGTGCTTGAGTGACTGGACTGTCACAGAGCTGCAGAGGAGGATGTGTACTACTGGTGCCCAAGCCTGTTCAGTCAGGGGAGGGTGCAGGCCTGATTGCATACCTGGTGAAGACTGGGCCCCTGCTTTCTCTGTCTAGCGATTACAGCCTTCAGTGGTGATAGACTGTGGCTAGGTGATTGGCCCTTTAAGTTTGCCTCACCGTCGGCGAGAAGCAGTGGCTGTGGGAGCAAGATCTGGCTTCTGTCGACAAGATCACACGTTGCTAGGTCCTTTCGGCTGTTCGCTGGGGTTGGTATGTCCGATTTTGGTATTGCTGCTCATCACGGGGAGTTCATGGGGGGGGGGGGGTTGAAGTGGTGGCCAAGTTATTTTCATTTTATTTCTCCCAACTGTGCATCACCAACTTTCTTTCCCACCTGTGCAGCCACGTGCCCGTGCCTTCTCTCAAGGCCCTGCGTGTGGGCTGCGGCTTTCATGGAGGCCGCCTCTCACTGCTCGGTCTCTGCCAGCTGTGTGAGAAGGCGGATCTGGAGGCAGTAAAGCATCTACGATCCCCCCCCCCCCTTCCACCAGGTAACCACGGATAAAAAGGCCTTTGTCGTCAGCAGGTAAAACCTCTGGACTGGTGAGGGCAGCACTTTCCATGGTTTTGGAGGGAACCGCGGCCATTGCAGAAACAAAGACCCTATTCATGGAAGACACTCCAAGCAGGCAGGATGGTAGTCCCGAGGGGCTCGGAGGCAGTACCAGGGGCTGATTTGGAGTCTGATGGGACTCCTTTTTCCCTGGATTTTGTGCTCTTGATGCACCAGGCCTATTTGATGAAGAGAGGCCGTGGTGCATATCAGGTTTCTCTGAGGTCTACGAGCAGGACCCAGCTGGGTCCAGGGCCCATCAGGACTGCCAGGAATGCTCTGGTGCCAAAAGGAGGGGTGCCGCTGAGTTGGATACAGACAGATCAGAGTTCGGACGATCCCTTAGAGACTCTTTCGGAGCTGGAGTCCGTGGTCCCAGCTTAACCTTGAAGAGAGCGAAATTCCATCAGGGGAGGACCCTCAGTAATAAGAGTCTTCCACAGGGAAGAACTTGGTAGGATTGTTATTCATTTGCTAGGAGCTCTCAATATTGCCTTGGAGGACCAGAGCCTGGATCCACCTCTCGAGGACCCTTTGCTTCAGGGGTTCCATTCCTTTGAGACAACCTTCCTGGTCCACAGGGCCATCAAACAGATGATTGAGGTTGAGTGGGAGATGCCAGAGGCAGGGTCACGAGATGATTGGGCAATGGCAGGTCTATAGGCGCTCCTATCAGGGGAGAAAGAGCTTCTATGGGTGCCTAAGATGGATGCCTTCATCACTCCTGTCACCAAGAATTTCACCATTCCGGTGGAAGGTGGGGTGGCACTGAAGGATCCACATGACAAGAAGCTCAAGATGTTGCTGAAACAAGCCTTTGAGGTAAGTGCTCTGTTGTTGTAGCCAGCAGTATGCGAAGCTTATCTGCACATTCCTATTCGAGCGGAACATCAACAGTTCAACAGCACCATGCACATTCACAAAGATTATGGTGGTGGTGGCAGCAGCTCTTCATCAGGAAGGGGTACTGGTGCATCCCTTCTTGGACGATTGGCTAATTCACTTCCATATAGTCAGACAGCAATAGATCACGTGCTGGGAATGTTACGGGAGCTCGGTTGGGTGGTCAACACAGCCAAGAGCCACCTGGTTCCATCTCAGAACCTCACGTACTTGGGATAGTCTTCCTGCCGGAGGAGCGGACCCATGAACTGCAGGGGCAGATACGTCAGTTCTTGCAATGAAGATTACTGACAGCATGGGCATATCTTCAGGTTTTAGGGTCCGTGGCAGCGACACTGGACCTCGTGCCGTGGGTGTAGGTGCATATGGGATCTCTCCAGAGGGCATTGCTGTCACATAGGTCACTGCAACATCCATTCTCTTGCCAGTTGAGTTGCCCGCCGGAGGTGAGGCTCAGCGTGGAGTGGTGGCTACGAGTCGACAATCTGCTCGCTGCTATGCCGTTGGAGGCTCCAATATGGATGGTGGTGATGATGGATGCCAACCTCATGGGGTGGGGAGCAAACTGTCAGTTACGGATCACCCAACCGCTTGGAGATGAGGGCAGTCTTCCTTGCGCTGCAGGAGTTTCAGTCCAACACAGAAGCACTCTGAAAACTCTCGCAGGAACTGTATCCCTGAGTAAAAGGTTTGATCCATTCTTTGCCAACTCGCTCCTGTTTGCTTGGCTGCAGGAGTTTCAGCCATGGCTGGAACAGATGGTGGTGCAGATCTTTTCAGACAATGCAGCCACGGTGGCGTACATCAATCGCCAAGGAGGTACGGGCAGTCCAGCACTGACCAAAGAGATTGTCTGTTGCTTCAGTGGGTGGAGGTGCAACTTCTCATGCTCTTAGTGGCCTACATCACAGGCAAGAAAAACATGGAAGCGGATTTTCTCAGTCATTATCAGGTCAATCCAGGGGAATGGATGTTGGTGGATTCAGTCTTCCGTCGCCTCATGTGGTGTTAGGGCAGCCGGTGATGGATCTCATGGCCACCAAAGCTTCTCGTTTCTTTGATCAGTGGCAGGAGCCAATGTCCGAGGGACTCGATACCTTGATGCAACCATGGTCGATGGAGGGTCTCCTGTATGTGTTTCCTCTGTGGCTATTGATTAGCCAAGTGGTTCAGCAGATAGAGGCACATTGCAGCTTTGTAGTCCTGGTAGCACCAGATTGACCTCGGAGACCCTGGTATACAGATCTCGTCAGGATGTCTGTGGCCAAGCCATGGCGGCTGCCGGAGAGGGATGACCTACTGTCATAGAGTTCATTGAGCATTCCTCAGTTGGGTCGGTTCTCACTTACGGCATAGCTGCCTCGGTATATCAGCTCCACTACTCAACTTCAAGATTGTAACTATCTCTGATGAAAATACCTCAACCATACAGCTCTTGGAAATAGCAACGGGGTCTCAGACTAAAACTAGGCTACGTACTAAACCAACAGGGTTGTTTAGATTATGTACCTCCTGTTGCATCAATGACCCCCATACGTTGCTCCCCAGTTATTAGCCAAAGTGAGGTTATTGTGTGAATCTTTAACACATCAGCTTCAACAATGCAAGATTTTCTGTATTGCAAGGTTTTAAAGAGGTTAAAAGGCAATGCTTATCATAGAACTCTTGAAGAGTTCACTTACGGCATGGCTATTGAAAGGGTGTGGTTAAGACGGCAGGGCTATTCACCATCACTAATTGCTACCATGTTGCAAGCGCGTAAGCGTCCCACGTCCTTAGCCTATATCTGAGTGTGGCGATTGTTTGAGCACTGGTGTGGCGATAAGAGTTTGGAGGTGTTCTAAGTCTCCATCCCAGATATTCTGGCTTTCTTGCAGACAGGTGTGGAGAACGGCATCACTTTAAATTCACTGCGAGTGCAGGTTGCAGCATTGGTGTGTTACCAGGGTCGTGTGCAGGGTATGGAGCTGGCATCCCACCCCGATGTGGTCAGATTTCTCGGCAATACAGCATTCGACCGCGGTGTGTACTCAGATTCCGAGTTGGGACCTTAACGGAAGCCCCATTTGAGCTGTTGCATTCAGTTGCCTTAAAGGATCTTACCCTAAAAATGATATTCTTGGTGGTGATTTGTTTGGCTAGGCGGATTTTGGAGCTGCAGACTTTGTTGTGTAGGGAACCGTTTCTAGTTCTCTCTCAGAGAGTGATCTTGCGGCCAGTCCCATCCTTTCGGCCGAAAGTTCTGTCCGCTGTTTAGACATGCGTCGTGTGCTCCAACTCTACTTGAAGCGCAATCAGCTGTTCCGTAAATCGGAATGATTGTTTGTCTTGTTTGGAGGCCCTCGTAAAGGTGAGGCAACATCGAAAGCCACCATTGCCAGGAGACTCAGGGAGGCGATTGCTTCCACTTACCTCTTGCAGCATAGGTTTTTGCCGTTGGGGCTTCATGCACACTCAACAAGGGCTGGGTAGAGTCCAGCCTGGCGCCAACAAGTGTGCAAGGCAGCAACTTGGACATTGCTACCTACTTTTGTGAAGCATTATCAGTTGGATGTGCATGCGAGGTCAGATGCCCGCTTTGGGGCTTGTGTCCTGGTGGCTTGCGGGGCACATTTCCTGCCCACGTCTGAGTACTGCTCTGGTACATCCCAGTAGTCTGGACTGGACTGGACTGGAGTGATGCTATGGAAGGGGAAATTAGACCGTACCTGCTCATTTTCTTGTCTTTAGTCCCTCCAGCCCTGTCCAGAACCCGCCCGATGTCTTTCAGTATTTGTGCAAGCCCTGTTCAGATGGTCAGCTTTCAGGGCTTGCGTTTTCTGATGATTGCAAGAGGATTCTGCTCCCGTCTGTGCTGCCCAGGGTTAGATGCTAAACCTTTGGTGGTTTTGGGTTTCAGCAGATTGCGATTTTTCCTCTGTGCTGTGGATAGTTCTCAGTTCATTTGTGGGTTCTCTTTGCATCTGCCTTGTTATTCGAATACAGGCTTGGTGGGAGGAGTTCAGGCTCCTATTTAATATGACATCACCAAAAGCCTGGAATTCTCAGTCTCCATCTGCTGGAAGGGGGAGAAAACCCGGTAGCCTGGACTGGAGGGACTAAAGGAAAGAAAATTAGAAGTTAGGTCTAATTTCACCATAGCTACTTAGTCTGGATAAACTGAACAGGCCAAATGTCCCTTATCTACCGACAGCTAATGTTTACTGTGTTACTATGAGAAAAGACCAGAGGTCCATCGAGCCCAGCTTTCTTCTGATTACCTCCCTACATGGAAATCCAGGACATAGTACTATAACAACCCCCAAATTAAGCAAACTTCTTCACTTTGTCCAGGGAAGGGTAATTTTGTGATGTGTTTTAGTACTTCTCTGTTAATATATTGACGCCTGTTATCCAGATTTGCTGATTAATGTACTATTCCTGGGTTAGCACTTTTCTCTTATGGGTCTGTCACCATACCCACCAGTGTATTATTTTTTTCTAAAATCTGCCCACCCTGCTTTTGAATTGATTTAGTATTCTAGCTGTAGCTATCTCTCTTGGTCAAACATTCCATAAGATCGCCGTCCTTTGTGTAAAAGATCCTATCTTTTGAAGATAGTGAGTTATGTTATCCCTTGATCCTAAAGGATACTCTTATTTTCTGTCATACCTTTGATTAAAATAATAATTTTTGAGCTTTTAGATCACAGCCTTATATTTTGATTTTCTGGCTCATTTCTAATTTTAGCCATGATTGTGGATTTTGTTTTATTAATTTAAGTCATCTGATTTAAAAAAAAGCATGACTGAAATATAGATATAAGGCTAACGTAAGGCTTCCCAAACATTTCCTGGTGACCCTCACAGCCAATTGGGTTTTCAGGCTCTCCACAATGAATATACATTGAAGAAATATGCATATACTGGGCCTCTAATGTATGCAAATTTATCTCATGCATGTTCATTGTGGAGATCCTGAAAACTCAACTGGCTGTGAAGTTGACAGGACAGATTTAGGAACATCATCTTTATTATCCCTTGAGATATATATATTTATGCAGTTTTGTTTAAGAATTTCAAACTTTTGGTATGATTGATTTAAAAAAAAAGGACTTGTGTAATTGTGTCCATTAGGTCTATCCAGCCTGCCCATTTGTGCCTGCGAACTCTGCTGCCACAGATCTAACTCAATCTATGGCCGCATTCCTCCCACCACCTAGGTCCCTTTGTGTCTATCCTATGTATGCTTGAATATTGCCACTGTTTTGGCTCTTATAACCTTTTCTGGAGTCTTTTCCAGGTGTCCGGTCCAAGAACCAGGCAGAGAAAAAGAACCAGGCCATACTGGGAGGAAACTCAATAAAGGTTTCTTAAGTTTCCTCCCAGTGTGGCCTGGTCCTTCTCCCCCTGGTTCTTGGACTGTACCCATCTGTGGAGAACACACTCTCTTTCTCTCCTGTTTTCCAGGTGTCCACCACCGCCCCTCGGTGGAAAGTGTTTTCTCTCATTCCCTTTGAGCCTTCTTCCTTTCAGTGTCATGTGATACATTTGTCTTGAAAATGCTTCCTTCTGGTACCTTATTCAAGCCTGCCTGACATTTGAATGTTACTGTCTCTTCTTTCTGCTACAGAATATGTTTTTAGGTCCTTGAGTCTTCCTTTTCATTATCATAATCTGTCTCTTTCCCTTATCTACAGCAGAAGTGATGATTAACCACATTATCATAGAAGGAGTAGCAAAATAAAGAAATGTATTAAACTGCAAAAAATATCCACCATTGTATTTTAGCCCTCATATAATTGAATTAGACCTTTAGGGGCCTTTTCACTAAAGTGCGCAGTGCGCCAAGCAGTTTAATGTTTGGTAATCGTTAGCATGGGCCTTCGGTAATGGCTACTGCATGTTAACAGCCAGCGCAGTAAAAACCTGTGTTAACTGCTTGATGGGGTGGGGACTGGGAAAGGTATAGGCATAGAGTGGGCGTAGGTTATGAATTGTAATTAGCATGCATTACTTATCACGTGCTGTCAGTTTTACAATTACTGTGTATGCACTTAACGCCACCTCAAGAGGAGGCTTTAAGTGCACTCGTGCTGTGCAGTAAGGAACTTTTCAGTGTGGTAATTATTGTGAAGATGTTGGTCGTCCCTCTGAAGGCATGCAGCCTTTGCATTTACTGTGCCTTGGGTTTTGCTCCTAACTCGTGGTAAGTGCAAAAACCTATCACACTTTAATAAAAAAAAAAAGGGCCCCTTAGTCTACTGTGGGCAGATCTTCTGCCTTTGTTTTTCCTTTTCATTATTCTCACAGAGACCATTTTAAAAAAACTAAACAGTTTTATGGAAGAATATGTCCCAGTGTCCATCCTCTTGTTTTTGTCTTGTTATGTATATCTTGCTACCTTGAACACTTTGATGTTCTCCAAACTTTCTTCTTTATTGTCCCAGCAGTTCCCCTGCCTGCCCTTCTGCTCAGTTCTGCCCTTCTGTCAGTCCTCATACTGGTGACCATATTATACATCCGACATTAATTAGACTGAAATCGGCTCTTATTAGAATTATTTTTCTTACGCAGCTATAGAGCAGAATTTAGAAGAATCTCACAGGCAGCAACATTTGGAATAAATAAAAATAAGGCTCCTGTTTACTAACACTTAGGGTGCAATAAGGTCATTATAAAATGGGCTTTGTGGCAGATAGCACATGCTAAGCATTAGTAAATAGTAGTGTTTGCAGGCCCTGCTTGCAGGAAATTTCCTATGCAAATGTTTGATGGACTGAACTGACGGGAAGGCGTTCTTACTGGTAGAGCCTTTGACAAGCAGACACTCACTTTCAGAGAAACACATTTTTAAACTTAAAAACAAAAAACTATTTTGAATGCTTATTTTATTTTAATTGGTGCCATTGCAGCAATAATTGAGCAGCTTTCAGCTCTCAGTTGATGCCTTCTGGGTGTTGCCACTGGTTTTGAAGCTTCAGTTTTACAGGGTCACATAGAAAGTAATGGGAACAAATGAGAGAGAGCAAGGGGAAAGGAAGTTACAGTGCAGTTACATAGAAGGGAAAGCCAAGCGTAAAAAATCTCAGTAACCCCCAAAACGTGAAAAAGAGGCTGGGTATTTAAAAGAAGATTTTTTTTGTGTTTTTACCATCCCCTAAAAAGACTGCCCACAAGTATTTAGTTTGTCGAGTTTTATTGTGCTGGTGGGTTCATTTCCACTGAGCAAGTGTCTGAATTTGAAATGCCTTCTGTGCTGCTGTAGGTGGAACAGAACTGGGCAACACTACAAGGAGGGGAGATGACCATCCAGACAACGCAGGCCTCGGAGGCCACGCAGGCGGTAGCATCGCTGGCAGAAGCAGCAGTGGCCGCATCTCAGGAGATACAACAGGGAGCAACTGTTACCATGGCGCTGAACAGGTACCTGCACGCAAGGGCTTCACCTGGGATGCTCAGCTGGGGAAGGGGACAGGAAGAAAGGCAGCATCAGGCTGCGATCTCTTGTTAAGAGCTGATGTAGACTAATGCACATGAACCTGGCAGTGCTTTCCTGCAGTGTCATTACCTATCTCCAGGAACAAGTAGGAATGAGTCTTCACATATGGGTATCGTCGGTACCGACGGAGCCTGCGCGGGAACCTCCCCAGCGTCCAGTAAGAAAGCTTTTGGGAGCATCCCACAGCGCCTGCGTGCTGCCTTCCTGCCTTTCCCAACCGCCTCTCTCCAGTTCTTCTTTTCCGCGGAGCCAGCAGGTCGTGTTCCTGTCACCGCAGAAGAAGTTCTTTATTTTTTGATTTATTTTTCTGTGTCACGTCTGCCTTCGACGTCAGACCGGTACCGCCGGTCTTTTCTTTTCTTTCTTTCTTCAAAAAAAACCCAAAAACTTTTATTTCTTCAACTGTGCATTTTCAGTTTGGGCCTTAGGCCTAAATATTTTCTCCTCATGGAGAAGCCCGCTTCCGGGTTTAAAAAGTGCACAAAATGTGGCGGTACTATTTCTGTCACCGACACCCATGATTGGTGTCTAAAATGTTTGGGTCCTGACCATTCCATCACGGATTGTGTGTCCTGCACCATGATGTCTAAAAGAGGTCGGCAGAACCGAGGAGCCAAGCTCAGTACCCTGTTTCCCTCTGATGCAGCCTCGGTGGCATCGATGTTTTTAAGGGCTTCTTTTTCCTCCCATGGATCTCAGGTAACCAAACATAAATCTAGCCGGTTCTCGAAGGGCAAATTTCCCTCTAAGCATTGAGATGCCTCCGGGCTTGTCCTCGAGGATTCCGCTCCGGCAAAATTACCCTGGCGGGAAGTTCCGGCTTCCAAAGCATTATCTATGGGGTCACAGGTTGACATCGATGGCTTGGCCTCGACCGATCACCTGTTGCCGTGTTCTAGGGTACCGGTGGCCTCCACTGGTACCGACATTCAGACTTTGGTGGCGTCGATGGATCTGAAAATTCTATCCATGCAGCGCACCCTTACGGCGTTCATGCAGGCTTCGACGCCTTCGGTACCGCAACAATCCCCATTGCCGGTACCGACTCCGGCATCGGCACCTTTCCCGATTGCATCGACATCGGCTTCGGTGTCGACTGCAACGATACCCTGTCCTATGATGCCCATCGGTACCGAACCGGTACCGCTTACTCCCGATGTCGATCCCACTCGGTACACATATCGGGCTTTACAGGAGCATCCAGACAGGCGATACTTCGATTCCTCCAAAGACTCTGATGAGTCGGAGGCTTCTGTCGATGCACCGGTACTACTTCCTCAGGAGTCTGCTTCTCCAAAACGAAGAATGTCTCCTCCAGAGGACTTGTCTTTTCAAGACTTCATTAGGGAAGTGGCTAGAGGCCTCTCTATTACAGTGGCCTCTGAGTGACAGCCTAGATCCAAGCAATTAGATATTTTGCAATATCCTAAGGCTCCTAAGGAAGCAGCGACCTTACCTATTCATGAGATTCTTTATGATCTCATGTTGGGCATGTGGGAGACTCTTCTCACCACCTCTCCTCATTCTCGTAGGTTGGACACCATGTACCGTGTCCCTCCCTGTCCTGGTTTTCATAAGACTCAGCTTCCTCACCACTCTATTGTGGTTGAGTCTGCTATGAAGAAAATAAAGAGTGCAAAGAGACACTCATCTAACCCTCCAGGACGTGAATGTAGGACTTTAGATGCTTTTGGCCGAAGAATTTTCCAGGCCAATATGCTTGCTGCCAGAATCAACTCCTATAGTTTCTATATGGGGATGTTTCTAAAAGAAGTCACAGATCATCTGCAGACTTTAGCTCCTTTTATTTCAGAAGATAAAAGGCAGGAATTTCTCACTTGGCTCAAACATGCCCAAGATGTTTCCAAATTCTCCAACCGTGCAGCCTTTGACTCTTTTGAGTGTGTAAGCAGAGCCACGGCTATTGCCATAGGTGCACGCAGAATTGCTTGGTTACAAGCCTCTGATTTGGAACTCTGGGTCCAAGATGAGTTGGGAAACCTTCCTTGTACAGGTGAAAACCTGTTTGGCAGGGATTGGCAAGCAAAGGCCACTCAGATGGATGCTGAGAACTCTGCTTTGGATCGACTTTCAAAGTCTACCTCTGCCCCTGTTAAGAAAAGATTGTTTTAAAAAGACATCTTTTTCTAAAAAGGGAAGATAGTATCCTGCTCATGGGCAGACATCTTCTGCAGGTCGTTTTGCTGCAAAGCGTCAGCAACCACCTAAACAGGCCAAGTCAAAGGCTGCCAGGCCTACCACAGCCCAGCAGCCTCAACCTCCTCAGGGCCTTTGACTTGCAACTAGAGAACTTAGCCTTTCTAGCTCTGGAAAAACCAGAACCCCCTCACCATTCCAGGAAGATTGACTTACTTTGCTCCCAGATGGGAGCAAATCACAGCAGAGCAAAGGACCCTCTCCATCATAAAGGAAGGGTACAAGCTTCATTTCTTGAGTCTTCCTCCTCACACCATGGTGAAACAGTTCAATTCTCCAACATCTCTCCTCAACCTTCTAGGTCAGGAGATTGCTACCCTTCTTGCCCAAGGGGCAATAGAAGAAGTACCTCTTCTTCAACAGGGTTCAGGGTTCTACTCCCCTTATTTTCTTATCCCAAAGAAAACAGGGGGCTACAGACCCATATTAGATCTCAGAGAATTGAACAAGTTTCTATTCAAGGAGAAATTCAAAATGATTTCTCTAGGGGCTCTGCTTCCATACCTTCAGAGTCAGGACTGGCTTTGTTCTCTAGATCTCAAGGATGCATACACCCATGTCCTCATCCATCCAACACACAGAAGGTTCCTTTTTCAAGGAAAGCACTACCAATACAGGGTGCTTCCTTTCGGTCTGGCCTCTGCACCAAGGGTGTTCACGAAATGCATGGCAGTAGTAGCTGCATTTCTCCGCACTCTAGGAATATTCGTATTCCCATATCTGGACGACTGGCTCATTCGAGCCCCATTCCAGTCAGAGGCCCAGACTTGTCTAACCTGCACAATGCGTATCCTTCAGTATTTGGAACTAGTAATAAACATCCCAAAATCCAGTCTCACCCCTACTCAGTCTCTGGAGTTCATAGGGGCCTTGCTGGATACCACAACTGCAAGGGCCTATCTTCCTCAGGCCCGTTGCCTACGTCTGGTGCAGTTAGCCTCCCAGATTCAGTTAAAGTCCCAGTTAACTGCTCGAGAGATGTTACAACTATTAGGCCACATGGCATCCACCGTGCATGTGGTTCCATATGCTCGCCTTCACATGAGGGCAGCTTAATGGACTTTGTCCACCCAATGGACTCAGGCATCAGGTTGCCTGTCAGACAAAATAGCAAACTCCAGTCGCCTTTTTTGGTCTCTCCAGTGGTGGAAGTCCTCTCAAACCTGTTGCTGGGGTCCCCTTTTCAGCAACCACTACCCCAAGCAACTCTCACAACAGATGCTTCTTCAAGGGGTTGGGGAGCTCATCTACAGGATCTCTCCACCCAGGGCATCTGGTCTCCACAGGAGACTTCTCTGCATATCAATCTCTTGGAACTCAGAGCAATTTTCTTAGCTCTCAGAGTGTTCCATTCCCTGCTCAGCTACAGGACAGTCCTCATCCATACGGACAACCAAGTAGCCATGTTCTATGTAAACAAGCAGGGAGGGACTGGCTCTCTGTCGCTTTGCAACGAAGCTTTGCGACTGTGGGCCTTCGCCAGAGAGCATCACATCCATCTTCTGGCAGTATATCTTCCAGGCGTTCAAAACTCTTGGGTGGACAGACTCAGTCGAGTTCTGCTTCCACACGAGTGGTCCCTCCACATGGACCAGGTAGCCAGGATCTTTCAAATTTGGGGAACCCCGGACATAGACCTCTTTGCAAGTCCGTGGAATGCCAAACTTCCCCGGTTCTGTTCCAGAATTCCGTGTCAGGGAGTTCAGGTCAAGGATGCCTTCCTCCTTCACTGGGGTCAAGACTTCCTTTATGCCTTTCCACCAATTCCCCTAATTCCCAAGACACTATTCAAGCTTCAGAGAGATCAAGGGACCATGATCCTCATAGCACCACATTGGCCACGCCAAGTGTGGTACCCTCTACTTCTGCATCTCTCTCAAGCTCCCTCCCTGGACTTGGGCTCTGCTCCAGACTTTCTATCCCAGGAAGAAGGAACGTTGTGGCACCCAAACCCCCAGTCTCTCCATCTCAGGGCTTGGTTGCTGAGGGCCTAGACCTTCAAGATTTTCATCTCTCCCAGCAAGTCAGAGATGTTATTCATGCCTCTAGAAAGCCTTCTACTAAATGTTCTTATGCTTTCAAATGGAAAAGATTTACCATTTGGTGTTCAGGGAAGGGTCTAAACTCTCTTGCAATACCTCTGAATTCTCTGCTAGAGTATCTTCTGCATCTATCCCATGCAGGTCTGAAAACGAATTCAGTAAGAGTCCATTTGAGTGCTATTGCAGCGTCCCTCAAGCCTCTCAATGGACAACCTATTTCCTCTCATCCTCTTATAGCAAGATTCATGAGAGGCCTTCTTTTAACTAAACTTCCCAATAGACCACCTCCAGTGGCATGGGACTTAAACCTGGTTCTTGGCCAGCTTATGAAGCCACCCTTTGAACCTTTAGCCACCACCTCCTTGAAATTTCTTTCTTGGAAGGTTATTTTGCTCATTGCAGTCACCTCAGCACGCCGCATCAGTGAGTTGCAAGCTTTGGTGGCCAATCCACCTTATACAAGGTTTCATCATGATAAGGTAGTCCTCAGGACCAATCCACACTTTATGCCTAAAGTGGTCTCACCTTTTCATCTGAACCAAGAGGTGTATTTACCTGTCTTTTTTCCAGGACCTCATGCATCAAGTGCAGAGAGGAATATTCATACCTTGGATTGTAAGAGAGCTCTCGCTTTTTACTTACAAAGAACACAGCAACATAGAAAGTCTTCTCAACTCTTTGTTGCTTTTGATCCTTCTCATTTAGGACTTCCATTCTCTAAAAGAACACTGTCCAACTGGATTGCTCAGTGTATTTCTTTGCCTACCAGAGTAGAAACCTTTCTCTGGAGGGCCATGTCACAGCTCACAATGTGAGAGCCATGGCAGCCTCAATGGCTCATCTAAACTCTGTGTCCATCGACCAAATCTGTCGAGCGGCCACCTGGGCCTCGGTTCATACCTTCACAGCCCATTACTGCTTGGACAAGGACTCCCGCCGGGATGCCTTGTTTGGTCAGGCTGTTCTCAAACACCTGTTCCATTCCTAATCAACTCCTACCCACCTACCCTGGTTGGATGCCAGAGATCCATGGGAGGAGGTAGAGTCCTTTTCAAGGACACACAACCTGGGGTCTTCCCCTGGCATCTGCAGCTAGGGAGTCCCCATATGTGAAGACTCATTCCTGCTTGTTCCTGGAGATAGCACAGTTACTTACCTGTAACAGGTGATCTCTGGGAACAGCAGGAATAAGTCTTCACAACCCACCCACTTCTCTATCTATCTTTCCTTTCCTCTCCCTCTCTTTATCTCAGCTTTAAAACTCGAACTGGAGAGAAGCGGTTGGGAAAGGCGGGAAGGCAGCGCGCAGGCGCTGTGGGATGCTCCCAAAAGCTTTCTTACTGGACGCTGGGGAGCGTTCCCACGCAGGCTCCGTCAGTACCGACGATACCCGTATGTGAAGACTTATTCCTGCTGTTCCCAGAGATCACCTGTTTACAGGTAAGTAACTGTGCTTTATCAGACCTTGTCCAAACTTGGTGCTTGATGCTTTTTTGGCCGCTATGTTAGATATAGCAAGTCACTCTGTATAAATCCTAAAGTGATCATCTGCAGATTATAACGTTTTCTTAATCATGTCCTGATAATGAAACCATTCTATAAGTGTACAGTGAGGGTTAACATACAAGGCAAGATGGTATGTGCGCTGCATGCCTGGATGTTGGCCAACAAAAATCACAAAACTTACCTAAAAAGTCTGCTGCTGCTAGAATGCTAGAAATGAGAGAAAATGTGCTTGGGCCGGTTTGTGGTAGATGAGGGCATAGAACAATACCAGCTAGAACCAAGGGACTTTTATCAGCATCGGCAAGTACAACCTTATGAACCAAAGTCAGGAAGGCAGTGAAAATTAACCCTAAGCCAATAGAATCTCTCTTCCGTCTGGGCTACCTTAAGGGAGGAATCTCAAAACTTTATGCTATCCTTCAAGATGATGTAGATAAGAAGCTGACCCATTTGGTCCACTGTGAAGGGGATTTGGGGAATGGTTAAGGATGAAAATCCATGGGAGGAGGCTTTGGAGTGTATTTATAACTACTACTACTATTGAGAATTTGTAAAGCGCTACAAGACATACGCAGCACTGCACAGACATGTAAAAGGCAGACCCTGCTCATCAGAGCTTACAATCTAGTCAAGACAGACAACACAGTAGGTGTACATATGGGCTACATCTAGTGGGAATGGTAAGGAGAAACAAAGGAGATCAGGTGAGTCAAGATCCGAAAGTGGCAGCGAAGAGATGAGTTTTTAACCTAGGTTTGAAAAGGGTCAGAGAAGGCACCTGAAATACAGACTCAGGTAGTTTGTTCCGGCATAAGGAGCAGCAAGGTGAAAGGAGCGAAGTCTGGAGTTAGCAATAGAAGAGAAGGACACGATAGAAGTGATTTGCTAGAAGAGCGGAGTTCCCGAGGACGGATATAGGGAGAGATAAGAGAGGAGAGGGAGGAACCGCCGAGTGAATGCACTTATAGGTCAGCAGGAGAAGTTTTATCTGGCTGTGGAAACGGATAGGAAGCCAATGAAGAGACTTGAAGTGGGGGGGATTATAGCAAGCAGCATATTGGAAACCAGCTCTAAGATATACATATGGTACTATACCATGGTGCAACTTGCTAAGATTTTTAGTTTCGGTCAAGAAAAGGGCTTGAGAAAATGTGGGCTGAGTGAAACATTCCTTCATATATGGTGGGAGTATATTATAACTTAGGGGGGGTTAGGGTGTGTGTTTTTCTTGTCCAAATTAATAGCTTTGAAATATGATAAGTTAGAACAATACCAAAGAGTATGCACCTCCTGAGTCTCAAGGTAGTTAAATCTGTGGATGAGAAGGGTCAGTGATGGCACCAAGAAATTCTGTGTCCCCATGTAAGGATATTGGACTCCGTGAAAGATATGATATATATTAGGGTGTTTTGAGTATGGAGGGCTCTTTGTGATGGTTAAGTGACGGAAAAAAAGATATATGATGATCTGTATAAGAGCTGATTTATACTGGTGATAAACGTGTGGGAGCAAGGCAGGATTACGGCATAGGCAAGCTAGGCACCTGCCTAGGGCCGAAATGATTAGGAGGGGCCCCTCTCATATGTGTGATTCAGTGGTTCCCAAGGCAAAGTTTTGCCCTAGTAAGCCAACTTCTGGCAAAAAGAAGAGAGAATGAGTGTGTGGGAGGTGGCTGGGGGAGGAGAGGTCCAAGAGCCATTGTTGCCCACAGAGGTCTCTCTGTTCTTTCCCACACCCTGGGTATTGTCTTCTAGTTAGGCGGCATTGGCAAGCAATGCTTCCTACCTGCTGTTTCATCCTCCAGCCGATTTTCCTCTGCAGTCAGAATCACGTGGGATGCTGTTTGTTAGAGCTTTAAATTGTATTTATATTACAATGGGGGGCCCAACACATTTGTTTTCGTAGGGTCCAAGAAGGGATTAATCCTGCCCTGTGTGGGAGAGTCGTTTATTGCTGGAATTTATTATTGTTATGGTTAAGAACAACTGAATAAAAGCATACAAGGAAAAAAATGAGAGCAAATTTCTGAAAGAAGGGTTGCACTAGTTGAAAGGCCTAAAGTGAGATGTGAATAGCCGTGGTGTGGCTTATCATGAATTTAATAGATTATTAAGAAGCTCCTAGGTCTGGATGACTATAAAACTTAAAAATGAATTAAACCAGTTTTTAACTTTTTCTTGGTAAGGCACACTAGAATTGACCAAAAACTGGCAATCCTAACTATTAGACCATAGGCATATTGTATTGGATCACTAGAAGGATCAGAAGGAAATTTCTACAGTCTTTAATTAATAAAGCTTATTCATGAGTGAAACTCTGTCTTAAAAGTAGGACTTAAGCAGTTCCAACTTCTTTCCATGGCAGACCTTTGTTTCCTGAGTTACGCCTGCTTCAAGGGCCATGTGCTGGACAAAGGATGCTTCTCCTGTGGCGTCTCGTGTATTCCTATTGCTGATGGATGGATCCTCTTAGAGCAGGACCTCTGAAGGCCATAAGTTTCCTTCTGCGTATTACTCTGTTCTCTAAAGAAAACACCACTGTCTGATTAGAAGGATCCTTCCTTGCAGAGTTTATAATCTCTTGTTTTCTGCCCTTGTCCTCCTGTAATGCATACTGTTGCTTCAATCTGTTTCATTTCAGTACATTATGTAATGATCAGTGGCTTCATGAAGCATTCCTCTCCTCTCCCCTCCCACCATAATGGTTATTTTTCCATTGACATGCAGGATCGAGTCAGGCACACAAGTGGGTGACCTCAGTCATTCAATGGTGCTGCGTCCCTATATTTCAAAATGAGATATAAAGTTCTGAGCTTACAGCAGCCTCCTCATAACTTCAGTTTTGTTCTTTTTGCTCTGCCAAATGGATGTGAAACAAAGCTCTCCCTTAAAAGGTTTTTTGAATTGCTAAAAAAGTAGTCTTTTTTTTTATACTGTCTTTCAGCAGTTCATTTGCTTTGTTTTGCTTTATTATTTTAAAAAAAGTGAATGAAGAAGATATAACCAAAGTCAGAATTTTGACCCTGCCCAAAGTGCAACAGAAAAATCCAGAACTTTGACACTCATTCCAAATGTCTTCTATGTTTGTGTCCAGGCTATGATTGGATGGACTTGTAAGCATTATGCTCAAATGTCTCCAAGAATACGAAGAGAATGCCTAAATTGCCTCCATGACCATTTTGAAGCTGAGAAATGGCTTCTTTTAAAGAAAAGTTTGACGAGCAGCTTCAGTTCTGTGCATATGAGCGGAGGCTTTTCCATAGAATGGTCTTCAACCTCCAGCTGTAGTGACTTTGAGATCAACTGCCCAAGGGGATCAGCAGATATCTTTAAAACTAGAGCATGTATCCCATGATGTTTCCAGCACAGCACTTCTGGAACTCTCCCAAAAGCCTGAGGGCAAGGTGGTTTTTGTCAATCCCTTCTAAAGCACTGGATAAACGCAACATATCAGCCCTTGTATCTCCTTTCCTCAAGCCAAGATGAAGCACTTGGGCTCTTTCTGCACAAGAACTTTAGCATAGCTCACAAACCTTTCTGACACAACAAAAGAACTGTTCAGTGCAGAACTGTACACCTCAGTGCAGCCCTCTGCGTAAATGCCCATTTCTTCTACTCCATTGTTGGTTACCATGGCTAATGAATCCTCATCCTCTGTGTGTCTGCTGCTTCCGGAGAAGCCTCACTCTTTTCCTCAAAAGATATTAAATGAGTTTGTAAAGGGTTGTTGCAAGCACTTACTCAACATTTGTTTCCAGCAACCTTCAGAGGAGCCTTCTCATTTCTCAGACCTTAGCCAGCACAGAGAGAAACTCTGCTACAGGACCATATTGTTTATCTAACTCCTTCAGGTTTGGAGCAAGAGCCTGCACATTCACTTCTTCCATCCTCTCCAGAGTCTATAGGTTCTCACATAGAGGACCTCTTGGATTCTTCTGATGCACAACTACCCTCTCCAGATAATTTGGAGGAGGTGTACGACAGGAATTCCACCTGCAATTCCTTCTCCACTGGCAAAGAATGAATCTGCATATGAGGACATCTGTTACCCAAAATTTGTTCAGAAAATGGCCAAGGAAGTTCCTTTTCTGTCACAGCAGGATGCAAAATTCAGAGCAGACATCTTCAGCCTTCTCAAATATATAGAGCATCCAGAATGATTGTTGCTGTTCCTATCCATGGTCCGCTGCAGGACAAACAGTTCCATATGTGGCACAATCTTTATTTTATTTATTTATTTAACTTTATTTCTGTACTGACTTTTGAGAATTATCAAAGCAGTTTACATTGAAAACTCAACTTAGTTTTCATAGAACAAGGGAGTCTGTTAAACAATTAACATTGGAACATTGCATGGTTAACTAGAGGTTAGTATAACAAGGAATGGGGTTTGTGGGACATTTTGGTTAATTACAACAGTTAATGCTTTACATTTTAGTGATGTAAAGTTCATATGTTGTTGTCTGGTAGTCTGATATATCTTCTATTGCTCTTAAGCCAGCTGGGAGTGAGTTCCATGATGAAGATCTATAGATTGAGAAGGACTTACGGCAAGTAGCTTGGGAGTTTTATGTTTTATGAATTGGTATGGTGAAGTTTTGATGTTGATGTCTTCTAATTCTGCTGTTGATCCACTTACGGTTCAACCTGTTTCCAAGAAGTTGGATGTAAAATATAAAGTCCAGCAATCTCCAGGTGTTAATAAGATCCAGCTGTCCCCACTCTTTTGTTGTTATTGTTGAAGTGTAGAGATTCTCCATCACTCTACTTACCACTACTACTACTATTAATCGTTTATATAGCACTGCAAGGCGTACACAGGGCTGTACAGTTACATATAGAAGACAGTCCCTGCTTGTCAGAGCTACAATCTAATCAAGACAGACAATACAATAGTTAAGAACAAGGGTACAAATAGAGAAAGGTAAGGAGAACAAGGGATCAGGATCCAAAGGCAGCCTCAAAGAGGTTAGCCTTTAGCATGGATTTGAAAAGGGGGAGAGGTGAAACCTGACATATGGATTCAGATAGTTTGTTCCAGGCATAAGGAGCAGCAAGATGAAAGCAACAAAGTCTGGAGTTAGAAGTGGAATAAAAAGGGCAAAGAGAGAAGTAAGCTAGAGGATGGATGTAGGGAGAGAGAAGAGAAGAAATATAGTGAGGAGCAGTAGAATGAATGCATTTATAGGTCAGAAGGAGACGTTTGAATTGGATATGGAAATGGAAGGGAAGCCAATGAAGTGATTTGAGAAGAGGTGTTATATGAGTATATCAGGGCTGGTGGAAAATTAGCCGTGCAGCAGAGTTCTGAACAAACTGAAGGGGTGAGAGATGATTCAGAGGGAGACTAGCAAGGAGGAGATTACAATAGTCAAGAAGGGAGTTGACTAAAGGGTGGTTAAGTGTTTTAGTGGTGTGTTCAGAAAGGAATGGGCACATTTTGTTAATGTTATAGAGAAACAGGTTTTAGCTAACTGCTGGATATGTGTGGAGAAGGAGAGGGAGGAGTCAAAGATGACCCCAAGGTTGGAGGCTGAGAAAACAGTTTGTTTAAGGGTATTATCAACAGAGATAGAGACAGAGAAAGGAGGAAAGGGGGAGGAGGGTTTGGGGGAAAAATAAGAAGTTCGGTTTTGGCCATGTTCAATTTCAAATGGCGGTGAGAGATCTAGGTAGCGATGTCAGATAGGCAGGCAGAGATGTAGGCCTGGAGGGTCAGAGAAATATATGTATAGATAGATTTGAGAGTCCTTAGCATAAAAAATGATACTGAAAGCCATGGGAGGAGATGAGAGCACCAAGGAAGTGGGTATAGAAGGAGAAAAGAAGAGAACTTAGAACAGACCTTTGGGGAACATCAGCTTAGAGTGGGATAGTAGAAGAGGAGGAACCACTAGAACAAACACTGAAGGAGCGATGTGAGAGATAAGAAGAGAACCAGGACAGAACAGATCTCCTAAAACCAAGTGAGGACAATATGTCGAGGAGAAGATGGTGGTCAACAGTGTCAAAAGCAGCAGAAAGGTCAAGAAGAATGAGGACTGAGTAAAGGCCCTTGGATTTAGCCAGGAACCAGTTGCTGGAGACTTTTGCAAAAGCTGTTTCGGTAGACTGTAAAGGATAAAAGTCAATGCATCTAGGAGGACTTGAGTGGAGAGAAATTCAAGGCAATGGCAGAGAACTGCATGTTCAAGAAGTTTGGAAATGAATGGAAGAAAGGATATGGGTCAATAGTAGGAAGGACAAGTAGGGTCAAGTGAAGGTTTCTTGAGGAGAGATGTGACCATAGCATGCTTGAAGGCTGCAGGGAAAGTTGCAGAGGAGAGCAAAAGGTTGAAGATGTGTGATGGAAGGGGTGACAGAGGAGGAGATGGAGTTAAGGAGACAGGTGGGGATAGGATCAGAGGGAACAGGTAGGAAGTTTAGAGGAGGAAAGAGGTTTCTTTTTCAGAGAAAAGGATGAAAGGGTAATGGAGATTGAGGGGAAAAGTTGGTATTTAAGAAGAGGAAGAGGGGAAGAAGCTGATCTTGTGGGGAGCTGGAGTGTAATCTTGTGGACTTTGTCATGGAAATAGTCAGCTAAGGTTTGGGCAGAAAGAGAAAGAGTGGTCGGAGGTGGAGACGCCTTGAGATAAGAGTTGAGAGTAGAGAAGAGACGGCGGGGCAGAGGCAAGAGAATTAGTCAGATGGTCATAGTGGTTTTGCTTGGTGAGTGCTAGGGGCTGATTGGAAGGAAGCAAGCATGAATTTGAAGTGAAGAAAATCAGAAAGGGAGTTGGTTTTGAGCCAACTGTGCTCAGTTGAGCAGGCACAGAGTAGCATAGGTAGCAGGTAGTTGAAGACAGCCATGGCTGAAATATAGTGCAACTCATAGGATGTGGCATGGGCTGGAGCAAGAGTATCCAGAGTAGAGAAAAGAGCAGTATTATAGGAAACTATAGCCTCATCAAAGCCTTAGAAAAGTGGAGGAAAGAGGTGATGAGACAATAGTGGAGAGAACCAATGGATCCATAGCATGAAGATTTCTAAAAGGATAGGAGGTGACAGGGTGCGATTGAAGCAGGGAGTGATGAAGAAAGAAGCTTAGCAGGTGATGGTCAGATAAGGGAAGAATTGAGGTATGGAAATTAGAGGGTAAAAATTAGAGAAAAAAACATGGTCAAGGCAGTGACCATGCTGATGAGTGGTGGCAGAAGAGCAAAGCTGGAGGTTGAATGAGGAGGTAAGGGAAAGGAGCTTAGAAGCATAGGGATCAGAAGGGTTATCAACATGAATATTAAAGTCACCAAGAATAAGGGAGGGATAAGAAGAATCCAGAAATAAGGAGAGCCATGAGTCAAAGTCAGTCTGAAAAGTAGTGATGGACTTGTCAGGGGATCTATAAATAGCAGCTATCCAGATAGGTAAGGGATTAAAAAGGTGGATGGAGTGGACTTCAGAGGAAGGAAAGGAGTGAAGCTGAGGTAGAAGGAGGAGTTGAAATTGGCAGGAAGGAGAAAGCAGAAATGCAACACCACCATCATGGCCAGTGGTATGAGGAGTGTGGAAGAACTGGTAGCCACCGTGACAGAGGTCAGCGACCAAAGCAGTGCCATCAGGGGGGAGCCAGGTCTCAGTAAAAGCTAGAAGGTGGAAAGTGTGAGAGAGAAAGAGATTTTGAATAAAATGAAGCTTATAGAAATGCGCATTCCATAAGGCACATGAGAAAGGGCGAGAGGAGGGGGAAAGGAGAGGAATATGAATGAGAATGGAGTAGTTGAGAGAGGAACTATCATGGAAATGAGAGAAAGAAAGATGATAGAAGAAAAAGAAGAATCTGAGGCAGAGAGGAGATGGCACGGCGAAAATGAGGATGAGGTGATTTCATAGAGAAAGGAGAGGGATGAATGAGAGGAAGAAAAAGGTGAAGCTCAAGAGCTGAAGAAGGGGTGAAAGTCAAGATGGGGGAGGAGATTGGGAAGGTGGAGAGACTCCAGGAAAAGACTGCATTTGTTGGATCGTTTAGTGAAGAAAGTTTTCCAGGGAGCCATGCTTTCTGGACACATTGTGGCCCACAATTTCTATCTCTCTCAGTACATGCATACCTTATTTCAAAAGGTCCAAGTGTTTTTGCCCAGCCTGTCATCTCATCCTCAAACTCAGTCAGCTGCCGTACTAACAGGCTGATGAGTGTGGCACTCATCTTTCATATGGCCTGCTTATCACATCTTTGAGACCACATCCAGAACCCCTGTTTCCACAATTGTGGCCAGGTGCCTTCTTTAGTTAAGAGTCTCTGGCTTGTACGAGGATGTTCACTTAAAGTTGAGCAGTGCCAAATAGAGACTTTCTGTTTGGAAATAAAGTGAAAGAAACAGTAAATATGATAAAAGATCATTATTCTACACTTCAGCATCTATTTGCAGTCCTCCTTCAACCAATATTGCAGAGGCTTCTATTACCATAATATTTTCTATGACCAGAAATGGCCTCAAGAAATACAGTGCCCTTCTATGCAAAAGATGATGATATTCTTTTGCTCCATCACACTTCTCCTTCCTGCCCCGATCTTTCTGTACTAGACTCCTGCCTTGCAGCTGTAGCAGACTGGCTGACACTCAACTGCCTTCACCTGAATCTTGCCAAAACGGTTGCTCTCTGGTTTACTCACGGTGGCTCTCCCCCCTCACTGGCCCCTTCTTTCTCCGGCTCCCCTGTACCCTTGGTCTCCACTTTCCGGTACCTTGGTGTGCACTTTGACTCCGATTTGTCTTTTCACTCCCACATTTCACACGTCACCAAAACATCCTTCTTTTTCCTCCGCCAGATTCGTTCTATTCGTCCTTTTCTTTCCCCTTCAGCCCTTGTTACCTTGGTTCTGTCCTTAATTATGTCTCGAGTAGACTTTGCCAACTCTTTATTTCTCGGTCTCCCAAAATATCAGCTTACCCGCCTACAATGGATTCAGAATACTGCTGCACGCCTGGTCACATGTTCCTCCCCTCGGGATCACATTACTCCCCTGCTTTTTCACCTCCACTGGCTGCCTATCCCTTTCAGGGCCACTTTCAAACTATTGATCCTGACTCATAAAGCCTTCCACACTAGCACTCCCCAATACCTAAATCTCCTCTTCTTTCACTCCCCTAAACACACTCCCCGCTCTTTTCACCTCAACCGCCTCACCCTCCCTTCCCCTTCTCGCGCTCACCTACAGTCTACCTGCTCCTCTGCCATTTTCTTTGCTGCTCCCGCCCTTTGGAATGCCCTTCCCCCCTCCCTCCGTCTGGACCCTCAGTTTACTACTTTTAAACAACAGCTAAAATCCCATTTGTTTTCCCTAGCTTTCAACCTTTCCTCCCCTTTTGTGTGATTAATTCTCTTCCCTGCCTCCTGTTCTTTCCTAGGCTTACCTCCTGTCTACGTCTTGTCTTGTTCTCCTGATTCTTCTGCTGTCCTGTCAAATATTGTATTTCTTTTCCTTTTCCCTGGCCTCGGCCTGCTTTTATTGAATTTTTAATTGTACACCGCTTTGGTTCTTGTGAAAGGCGGTTTTTATCAAATACAATAAACATAAACATAAAAGCCACAACAGAGGAAGAGGGCTTAACCTAAATAAGTTGCCCCTGCTCAGTCCAAGCTTCCAGCTCCTCCAGAATATCCATCTTGGCCTTCCTGTTGTGCTCTGGTTCAGTATTTTATTCTATTCTGGTAGAAGATCATGAATTCCTGGGTCCTCACTGTAAACCAAAATGGCTTTCGCCTCAGATTGCTCAGCTGGCCCCCAGATTAACTTTTACCCTGGACTGATCTTTCCTCCTCCCACACCAGCCTGCTATAGGAGAAAATGTCTCTTCTGCTCCAATCCAATATTATAGAGCCTGTGCCAGCACAGGTGAGAAATTAGGGTTTTTACTCTAGATATCTTCTTATTCGAAAGTCAGGGGGCTTGCGCCCCATCCTAGAACCTGGAGAACACAACCAATGTCTTCAAAGGGCAAAATTCAAAATGGCCACTCTTCCCTCCATTCTTCCGCTTCTAAACGGGATCCTGGCTGTGTATCTCAAAGATACATATGCACACTTTCCAATACACCGTGTTACAAGAAGTAGCTAAGATTTATTCTTCAGTCGAACCATTTCAGTACAAGGTCCTCCCTTTCGACAGCCCTCAGGACACTGATGACATGGCTCATAGTGGCAGCTGCCCATCTTCACCAATAAGGTCATCTGGTCTTCCCATACCTTCATGGACAAAATGATTGCCCTACTCCAGTTTCTTTCTTATCAACTTTCAAAAATCTGCAGTACCATTTCTTTCCTAGGCATAGTCTTGTACACCATTCAAGCGAAAGCTTTCCTATCAGAGGACATAATCCATGCACTCATCATGTATGTTCCAGCCATGCAAACTGCACCCAGGGTTGCAGCCAGAACCTAGTTGAAAAAGTGACACATGGTGGCAGCTATTCATGTAGTCCTTTAGACCTGTTTGAAAATGAGGTACTCCCAGTGAGTCCTCAGGTTACAATGGAACCAGTGCTCACTACCTCTCTTGTCAGCCTACCTCCTTGACTTTGCATGATGTTGTATCGATGAACTCAGAAGCCCTCCCTTTTAACAGGTGTCCCTTTTGCACCATAGTAGCACTAGTTAGTCCTAACGGCACATGTTTGTGGGAAGGGCCATACATGCTCAGAATCTTACACTAAGTTCTGAGCTTGTGGGAGATCAGTTCCATTAGTGCTATCAGATGATGTCACCCACTAGTGTGCCTGACTCAGTCCTGTTGTCTACAGAAAATGCCTGTTACATGTGAGAAAAATTGCTGACTTCAGTGATTTTTTTTTTACCATTGGTTACTGCAGCAAGGAATACACGAAGCATGTTAGAGAAGCAGCCACTTGGAACTTAAAAAGTATATGGCAAGGATTGCTGAATAGTTTTGTGAGTGTCTTTATTATCCTGGGATCCTTCTATAGTATGGAAAATGTTCACGGATTTCCTTCTGATGGTCGTGTGCTAATGCTTCCCCTAGAGGACTTGCTAACGAGCTCAGGCACAGCTGGTAGCATGAAACTGTTTACTTCAGAAAAGAGAGACTATGCAATTCTAGTAACTACAAAAAGTCACAAAAGGGCTAGGATGGTGAAATGGGCATGCAATCGGATAGCAGTAGCAGGATATTCTGGAAGGAGAAGGGACTGCTGAAGTGAATATGTTATTAGGTAACAGTCCTACTAGATCAGAGGGGGAGGACTGAAATGGGCATGAGGTCAGATACTAAAGCATTCTGGGAAAAGAGGTTAAGGTTGATTTAGCCAGTCGGTAGAGCTTTCTGGTTTAAGGATGTTCAATACTGAAATGGCAGCAGAACAGCAAGGCACTGACAGAAAATTTAGCTGGAGAAAATCATAGTATTTCAGCATATTAGTCTCCCATTTTGTTTACTGTCATTGATTCTTGAATTCCTTCTCTCCATTTTCAATTCCTTCCACTAGTCATTGTTACAACTTGGTCTTTCTGCTTTTTCAGCTTCTTAAATTTATTACATCCCACTATTTGATTCCTTCCATACTGGATCAGACCAAAGGCCCATCAGGCCCAATATCCTGTTTCCAAAAGTGGCCAATCCAGGTCATAAATACCCGGAATATCCCCAAAGCCAGTAGCCAAATTCCACGCTGCTTATCCACGGGAATAAGCAGTGGTTTTCTCTTGGTCAAGCTTAATAACAGTTGATGGAATTTTTCTCCAGGAAGTTGTCCAAACCCTTTTTTTTTCTTTTTATATTATTTATTTATTTACATTCTCTTATATACCGCGCTATTCTGCATCAGTGCGGTTTACATTGAACAAACTGAAATTACATTGAACAGGGCATTATAACTTGGAGATAACTATTTTACAGGGAACATGGGCTATGGAGGGTTAAGTGGCTTGCCCAAGACCACAAGGAGCACCTGTGGGACTAGAAACCCCAGTCCTTCCGGCCCAAGGTTGCTGTCCTCTAGTGGGATTTCAACCCCCAACCTTCTGGCCTGAAGTACCTTGCCCCAACCTGAAGTACCTTGCCCCAATTTAAGGAATTTTCAAATATACATCAAGTACAAAGCTTGCATAGAAAGGTGTACAATCCGACAACATATCCAAAGAAAAAGTATAGAGAAAAACAATAAGAATATGAGCATACACCTATAGTCCACATAAAGAGGGCTTAATCGATATACACAATCTTAGATGGGTGGGAAACCCCCATCAAGAAATCAAAGGAAAAAGAGAAAAAAGGAAACAAGAAGGCCGCTGGGAGCCCAAAGCTATCTATTAACAACCCATTAACTTGCCGTCCCAGGAATGTAAGAGGAAGAAGGAGAGTCAACAGGAATCCGAGCACTTATAAAGGCAGATAAATCTGAAGGCTGGAAAAAAATAAACCTCTGTGACTTATAGACAATAAGACACTTACATGGAAATCTGAGATAGAAAGTAGCTCCCAATTTCAAGGCATCCGGTCTAAGTAAAAGAAACTGTTTACGTTGCTTCTGAGTATCCCTGGAAACATCCGGAAAAATCAAAATTTGTTGCCCATAAAAGGGCGTACAACGTTTAGCATAATATAAACATAATAACCACTCTCTATTGGATAATAAAGTGAACTTTACCACCAAAGTGGCAGTATGCAACACTGTTGGCTCTGGAGACCCCAAAATATCAGAGATATTAATAACATCTAATTGAAATGACTGATCCATATTCCCACCATCCCTCTTCCCCATAGGTAAATAAAAAACTTTCACAATCGGAGGCATCAAGTCCATAGAAACAGCCAGGTTTTCAGACAAATATTTCTTAAACAAATCTAAAGGCAAAGTACCCGGAAGAACCAGGAAATTCAAAACCCGCATCATACTATTATCCTTCATCAACGCAGCACAGGAATCTTCAAAAGCATTCCTTTTCGTCTCATGTTCATCACCCTTTTTTTAAATTAAATCTGAAGCTCCCAAACAACCGTCCACCTTTTGTGCAAGAGCATTTACCTGGGAAGAGAAACCCTCAACTTGCTTATTCAGAGTCTGAGATAACAAGGTAATGGTGTCCCAAATGCTCTCCAAGGTAATATTCTGTGGACGCTGAGTTGAAAAACCAGCCGAGACCTCCGAAGAAATGAGGGAAGACTGAACTGCGACTTGCCTTCCTCCGCGGGCAGCACCAACACCTCCAAATTGCCGGAAGAACTCCCAGTTGGCAACAGGGTAGCCGCCTGCAGAGATACGAGGGGGGAACCTCCCGGAAACTCCCCAAGTGTGTCTGCCGACGCGGCAGGGTCAGCAGCACCAGGCAATGAAGGAGGGCGTCGGGATCGAACGAAAGCATGATAGTAGCTCGTTGAGAAACAAACTGATTAAGAGCTAAGTGTTTGCTGGAGCGGATGACATTATAACCAGTTTTTGATAATATCAGCGACAGTCACGATTGTTTGGTATAATAGCTCCATCTGCTTGACTACTACTTGAAGGTCATTGATGCTATTGGGCACAGTAGTTGGACATGATGTCAGTCTGAAAAAGTGTGCCAGAAAAGTCTGAGACCTTCTTTGTTAGTATTAATAAAGTGTTCTTAAATCAATATATGAAAGAATGTGGTAAAAGAAGATTTCCGTTCCGTATTGATAATATTGAGCGTGTCTTGAGAATTGTTGCAGTATTAATCGCTCAAAAGAAGACCATAGTTTAGTGTGTTACCAAATAACATTAGAGCATTGGACTCTGTCCATTGTACGAGAGGGGTACAGACTTCATTTTCACAACATGCCCCCTCCTACAATCATAAGACAGTTCAATTCTCAAACCCCTGTCGCCAGTCTTCTGAGTCAGGAGGTCACAATACTTCTTGCCCAGGGAGCAATAGAAGAGGTACCCATACCTCAACAGGGTACAGGGTTCTACCCCTATTTTCTCATCCCAAAGAAAACAGGGGGACACAGACCCATTTTGGACCTCAGAGAATTGAACAAATATCTGTTCCAAGAAAAATTCAAAATGATCTCTCGGAACACTTCTGCCATACTTTCAGAGTCGGGATTGGCTATGTTCTCTAAATCTAAAGGATGCTTATACTCATATACTCATCCATCCAGATCACAGGAAGTTCCTTCGATTCCTTTTCCAGGGAAGACACTTCCAATTCAGGGTTCTTCCCTTCGGTCTGGCTTCTGCCCCAAGATTTTTCACAAAATGCATGGCAGTAGTAGCTGCAGTCCTACGGACTCTGGGGATATTCGTCTTCTCTTACTTGGTCGACTGGCTCATTCGAGCACCCACAGCTCCAGAAGCCAACTCTGCTCTTACTCGCACAATGCGAGTTTTGCATTACTTGGGATTGGTCATAAACCTTCCAAAATCCCATCTCGCTCCTTCTCAGTCCCTAGAATTCATAGGAGCTCGCCTAGATACCAGACAATCAAGGGCTTTCCTTCCACAGCCCCGCTGTCTTCGCATAGTGCAGCTAGCTTCCAAAGCAGCGGTAAAAACCTCCCTAACTGCTCGGGAAATGCTTCAGCTACTGGGACATATGGCATCCACTGTACATGTGGTTCCCTGTGCTCGTCTTCACATGCGAGCAGCCCAGTAGACCCTATCCTCTCAGTGGACACAGGCCTCAGGTCGCCTGTCGGACAAAATAAGAAACTCAGAACGTCTTATTTCGTCCCTCCAATGGTGGCAATTGCTGGAAAACCTTCTCATAGGCTTTCCTTTCCAGCAGCCCCTATTCCAGGCCACTCTAACAGATGCGTCCCAGTTGGGATGGGGGGGGGGGGCCCACCTGCATGATCTCTCCATCCATGGTCTCTGGACCCCAGAGGAGGCTTGTCTTCACATAAACCTCCTAGAACTCAGAGCAATCTTCCTTGTTCTTCGAGTATTTCAAGTCCAGCTCAGCTACAAGACAGTCCTAGTCCAGACCGACAATCAAGTAGCCATGTTCTATGTGAACAAGCAGGGCGGAACAGGCTCTCTGTCATTATGCAATGAAGCTTTACGACTATGGGCCCTCGCCAGAGAGATCAAATTCACCTCCTCGTGGTATATCTTCCAGGCGTTCAAAACCTTTGGGCAGACAAACTCAGCTGAATACTGCTGCCACACGAATGGTCCCTCCACTCGGAACAGATTGCCCAAGTATTCCAAATCTGGGGAACCCCAGACATAGACCTCTTTGCAAGTTCACAGAATGCCAAACTTCCCCGGTTCTGTTCCAGAATTCCGGCTCAAAACTGTCAGGCAAGGGATGCTTTCCTTCTTCATTGGGGTCAGGACTTCCTCTATGCCTTCCTACCCATTCCCCTCATCCCCAAAACACTGTTCAAGCTTCAGAGAGACAGAGGTCGTATGATACTCATAGCTTCACGTTGGCCACGGCAAACATGGTATCCTCTGCTTCTACATCTCTCTCGGGCTATACCACTGGAGTTGGGATGCGCTCCAGATCTTCTCTCCCAGGAGAATGGGACGCTATGGCACCCGAATCCCCAGTCCCTGCATCTCAGGGCCTGGTTGCTGAAAGCCTAGAACTTCAGGATCTCAACCTTTCTCAACAGGTAAAGGATATCCTTCAGACTTTCAGAAAACCCTCCACAAGGCGATCATACGCCTTCAAGTGGAAACGGTTTACCATATGGTGTTCTCAAAAGGGACTTAACCCTCTTATGATACCTTTGGAATTGTTACTGGAGTATCTCCTTCATTTATCAAATTCTGTTCTTAAGACCAATTCAGTAAGAGTCCATCTTAGTGCTATTGCAGCCTCTTACAAGCCTCTAAATGGACAACCTATTTCCTCTCATCCACTCATAGCAAGATTTATGAGAGGTCTTCTACTAACAGAACCTCCCATTAGATCACTATCGGTGGCATGGGATTTGAACCTTGTTCTCGGGCAGCTCATGAAACCGCCCTTTGAGCCTTTAGCCACTACAGCTCTAAAATTCCTTTCATGGAAGGTCATCTTCCTAATTGCAATCACGTTTGCACGACGCATTAGTGAGTTACAAGCTTTAGTGGCTGATCCTCCTTATACAAGATTTCACCATGATAAGGTTGTTCTTAGGACTCATCCTCACTTTATGCCAAAGGTGGTCTCACCTTTCCACTTAAACCAAGCGGTGTACCTTCCTGTATTCTTTCTGAGGCCTCATGCCTTCAGTGCAGAAAGGAACCTTCATACCTTAGACTGCAAAAGAGCCTTAGCCTTTTACCTGCAAACATAGAAAATCTTCTCAACTTTTTGTTGCTTTTGATTCTAGTCATTTGGGACTTCCAGTTTCCAAAAGAACTCTCTCTAACTGGATTGCACAGTGCATATCCTTCACTTATGAGAGTAAGGGGCTTTCTCTCGAGGGCCATGTCACAGCTCACAATGCGAGAGCCATGGAAGCCTCTATGGCTAACCTTCATTCTGTGTCTATAGACGACATCTGAAGAAAAGCTACTTGGGCTTCAGTGCACACTTTTACAGCCTACTACTGTTTAAACAAGGACTCCCGTCGGGATGCCTTGTTTGGCCAAGCTGTTCTTCAGCATCTCTTTCAGACTTTATGCAACTCCTACCCACCGTCCCAGTTTGGGTGCCAGAGATCCATGGGAGGAAGCATGACCCATCTCACCATGGGTTTTCAGCTTCCTGGGGCCATCTCCCTGGCATATTTCAGCCTGGGAGTCCCCATATGTGAAGACTACATTCCTACATGTTCCTGGAGATAGCGTAGTTACTCACCTGTAACAGGTGATCTCTGGGAACAGCATGAATTTAGTCTTCACAACCCACCCAGCTCCCCTAGGAGTTGTCTCTCTATGTCTCTTTCTCTCTCTCCTTCTCTCCTTTGTCTCAGCTATAAACTTAACTGAAGAGGGAGAGTTGGAATGGCGGGAAGGCAGCACGCAGGCGCTGTGGGATGTTCCCAGAAGCTTTCCTATTGGACGCTGGGAAGCGTTCCCGCGCAGGCTCCGTCGGTACCGATGATACCCCTATGTGAAGACTATATTTCTGCTGTTCCCGGAGATCACTTGTTACAGGTAAGTAACTACGCTTTATCCATGATGATGCCTAAATCCTTTTCCTGGGCAGTGGTTCCTAATGTGGAACCTTGCATTGTGTAACTGTAGTTTGAGTTGTTCTTCCCTTAGTGGCATTATGCTGATGTAACCGCTCCTCAAGTCACTTCATTGGCTCCCTATCAGTTTCCACATCCAATTCAAACTTCTCCTACTGACCTACAAGTGCATTCATTCTGTGGCTACTCACTACCTTTTCTCTTATCTCACTCTACACCCCTCCTCGGGAACTCCACTCCTCTGGCAGATCCCTCTCGTATCTTTGCCCTTCTCTGCCGCTGCCAACTCCAGACTTCGTTCATTCCATCTTGCTGCTCCATATGCTTGGAACAAATTATGTGTGTCTGTGCGGCAGGCTCCTTCTCTAGCCCTATTCAGAAATCAAAAACGGGCCCCCTTTGAACCTAATTTTGCATCCGTTGGTCTGGACGTGCCCGGAGTGCAGGAATTGAGAAGATAGACATGTTCGGCAGGCACGTACAAGCGCTATCCAGCTGGCCCTGCGGACGCTATGTCCCTCTGGAAAAACGTGCATCTCCTAAGCTGCCCATCACAGACAGTAGTGTGCTGATACACACTAGACATAAATACCTAAATAGAAAATAGAGGGTAGCACTAAATGTCCAATTTTCACAATGGAGAAAGGTGAATAGTGGAGTACCCAAGGGATCTGTGCTGGGTCTGCTGCTTTTAAACATATTTGAAATGACCTGGAAATGTGAATAACTAGTGAGGTAATCAAATTTGCAGATGACACAAAATTATGCAAAGTTGTTAAAACCCAAGAGGATTGTGAAAAATTGCAAGAGGACCTTGATAAATTGAAAGACTGGATGTTCAAATGGCAGGTGAAATTTAATGTGGACAAGTGCAAAGTTATGCACCTAGGAAAGAACAACCCAAACTATGGTTACACGATGCAAGATTCCATATTAGGACACCACCTAGGAAAAAAATTTAGACGTCATCGTGGATAGCACGTTGAAACCCTCTGCCCAGTGTGCAGTGGCAGCCAAGAAAGTAAATAGAATGATAGGAATCATAAGGAAAGGAATGGAGAATAAAACAAAGGATATTATAATGTCTCTGTATCGTTCCATGGTGCGACTGCACCTTGAATATTCTGTGCAATTCTGGTCACCGTATCTTAAAAAGGATATAGTTTTAATAGAAAAGGTACAGAGAAGAGCCGCCAAAATGGTTTAGCAGATGGAAGGATACCCCTATGAACAGAGGCTTAAAAGGTTAGGGCTCTTCAACCTGGAAAAGAGATAGCTGAGGGGAGATATGATAGAGGTCTATAAATTAATGAATGGAGTGGAACGAGTAAATGTAGCTTGATTGATTGTTTACGCCATCAAAATATAGAAAGACTAGGGGACATGCAATGAAGCTACAGTGTAATCTATTTAAGACTAATAAGAGAGAATTTTTTCACTCGACGTGTAATCAAACTCTGGAATTCGTTACTGGAGGATGTAGTAAAATCTTTTAGTATAGCTAGGTTTAAAAAAGGTTTTGACAAGTTCCTTTAGGAAAGGCCCATAAACCATTATTAAAGGGGACTTGGGTAATTCACTGCTTGTTCCAGTACAAGCATTGTGGAATCTGTGTCTCTTTTGGGGAAACTGCCAGGTACTTGTGACCTAGACTGACCATTGTTGGAATTAGGATACTGGACTTGATGGACCTTGCTCTAACCCACTATGGCATATCTTATGTTCTTATGAGAAATGACAGCTGCTGCAACCTAGACCACCATCTATTTTTTATTTATTTATTTATTTATCTATTTCTTCTATACCGCCCCTTCCAGAGATCAGGGGCGGTTTACATGGAACAAGTAAACAAATTTGTATACTAATGTATACATTACATGGAACAGAGAATTTTTAACTTTATACAGATAATAGTTATTATATTACACGGAACAGAGATTTATAAATTTATAAATTTATAGATTTATAAATTTTATTTATAACAGAGATTTATAATCGGTTACTCCATGCAATAAACCTTTAACCTACACAGTTAGCACTCTCCAATGATGATCCTTTGACCTCCCCCCAAGTATTCCATATATATATATTCATATATAACTTGTATATAGTTTTTCACACTGTTCGGTATTATACCACATTATTTGTTCTATATTTCATATGATGTTCCTTGTAAATAAGTTCTGTTATATTCCATTGTTCCATGTAAAACAAACTTGATTTGTTAATTATTGTTACCTGTAAACCGCAACTGAACTTTGGAAGATGCGGTATATAAATGTGAATTAAATAAATAAATAAAAATAACATTGTAACTTTAGACAAATAACTGTGCATTAATTGTCGGAACTATATACATTTTATATACATTAATACGTTTCTGTATCGTAGTGTTGATCAGAATTTTTCTACCTTTTTACAGGTAGTCAGAGTTTTCTACCTTTCATATGTGTGTGTGTGGAGGAATTTATTTCCCTTTTTTTTTCATCTCTTGAGAGTATTTTGGGGTGTATGTGGTGGGTGTATGTGTGTGGGTAGTTGAGTGTGATTTTAGGGCTTTGTGTTTGAGTGTTTGGGGATGGTGTGCGGTTGGACTTGGGGGTATGGGATTTCATAGTGTTCGGAGAAAAGGTATGTCTTGAGTTCCTTTCTAAATTGGGTGAGGTCTTTTATGATCCAAAGGTTTATTGGGAGATTATTCCAGAGCATGGGGGCAGTGAATGAGAAGGCTCTGGTGCTGGTGGATTTTTTAGTTTTTTTGAATGAATTTGGTATTTCAAGTGAGTGTGTTGCGTTTAGTCTGCGAGTTCTTGATTCTGATGGGGCATGTAATAGCATGGATAGATATGAGGGGGCGATGTTGTTCAGGAGTTTGAATGTGATTAGGAGGATTTTATATCTGATTCTGCTGTTTATAGGGAGCCAATGCAGTTCCAGCATTATTGGGGTTACATGGTCTACTAGGCGGGCTTTAGTGACTACTTTGGCACAGATGTTCTGGGCTCTTTGAAGTAGGTATGTACTTTTTTGTGGTAGGCATGTACTTTTTTGTGGTAGGCCAATTAAGAGACTATTACAATAGTCAAAGTGTGGGGTGATGAGTGTGTTAACAACTGATCTAAAGTCATGGGTGTCAAGAAGGGGTCTTAGGTGTTGTATGGTTTTGAGTTTGTAGAATATGGTTTTTACCGTCTGTTTTATATGTGGTAGCATGGTGAGTGTATGGTCTATTATTACCCCTAGGTATTTTACCTCTTTTTTGACGGGTATAGTTGTATTTATGATTGAGATTGATGTTGGATAGGTGTCCTCAGTCACGGGTGATCTTGTTACGAACATTGCCTCAGTTTTTTTGAGGTTGATGCTAAGGTAGTTAGATTCCATCCAGGAGGTGGTCTCCACCATGCATTTTGATAGGGCATCGTAGGTAGGATTTTTGGTGGATATGGGGAGAGCAAGCATGATGTCATCAGCATAGATAAAGTGACTAATTTTGTGTTTTCTGAATATTTTTGTAATGGGTTGGAGGTACAGATTGAAAAGGAGGGCAGAAAGGGCGGATCCCTGGGGTATTCCTTGTCCTTGGGGGAAGGTTTCTGACACTTCCTGGTCTATTTGAACACGTATTTATTTATTTATTTATTTTATTTATTTTACATCTCTTATATACCGCACTCTTTGGCATCAGCGCGGTTTACATCGAACAAAAAATTCAGCACCATAAGCAAGCGTCTGAGTTACAGTAAACAGGGGAATAAAACTTGGATAACAGGGTAAAATCAGTAAATGGGGTCATACAACCTGGTTAGCAATGTGATTAAGAATAACGGAAATATAACAGTGAACTATTAACATCTTAAAAGATGTTAGTCTGTTTGTGATATAAGACTTAAACCAATTGAGTACTGTCCCACCTATTCCTAGATTTTCTAGTCTATTGATCAAAGTAAGGTGGTTGATGTTGTCAAAGGCGGCAGAAATGTCTATGAAGAGGAGTAGGAAGCCTTGACTGCTATCATCTGTGCCTTTGATGAGGAAGTCTATTAGTGTAATTAGAAGGGTTTCTACACCGTGATAGGGGCGGAAGCCAAACTGGTGAGAGTCTAAGGGTTTGTGTTCATCGATATGGTCTTGTAATTGTAATTGGACGTTTTTTTTCTATTATTTTAGCTATAAATGGAATGCTGGCTATCGGTCGGTAAGAGTTTGGATCTTTTGGGTCAAGTTTATTGTTTTTTATTATTGGTCGAAGCGTTGTGAGTTTTAGGGCGTTGGGCATGATGCCCTGGACAAGGGATTGGTTCACCATTTGTTGGATGTTTTCAGCGAGTTCTTCCTTTGTGCATTTGATCCATGACACAGGACATGGGTCAAGTGGAGAAGTTGTGGTGTTGATAAGTGTTATGATCCTAAGAAGGTGTTTTTGATCTATCGTGTGGAAGGAGGTCCATGTGTTATTAGATTCAGTGTTTGTAGGTAGCGTCATTGGTATGGTGTTGGATTTGCACTTTAGTTTTTCTGCAAAGTGGGTTGCTAAGGTCTGTATGCTTATAGCCGACTGTTTTGGCTCTTGGTTTTTAGCTTTTGTCAAAGTTTTTACGATTGCGAATAGTTCTCTGGGCGGTTGATAGCCATGTTTATTACTTTGGAGTGGTAATCCTTTTTTGACTTGTTAATTGCATTTTTGTAATTGTTGAGGGTGGTCATATATTGAGATTTGTTTTCGTCAGATTTAGTTTTCCTCCATTTCTTTTCTTGTTTCCTCAATTGTTTTTTTATATTTGCTAGTTCTCTCGTGAACCATTTTTCTGTCTTTTTTACTTGTTTATGCATGGTATGTGTGGGGGTAGCTGCTTTCTGGACTGTTTGATTCCAGTGGTTTACAGCGGATTCAATGTCTGGGAGGTTTGTGTTGAGTATGGGTAATACTTTGTCAAGGAAATTAGCTTTGTCAAAGTGTGTAAAACGTGATATGTGGGGTGATGAGTTTGTTGTGTTTAGTGTTGCTTGAGCTGGGAGGTGGAGTGTGATAAGGTAATGATCAGACCATGGTACCTCTGTTATAGTTGGAGGGGTATGTTGGTGTTGGTTATTAAGAAGGGAGGAGGGAAGGAAGATGAGATCTAAGGTGTTGCCTTTTATGTGGGTGGGAGCATGTATTATCTGAGTGTAACCCATTTGGGTCATGGCATCCATGAAATTGTCTGATTGAGAGTTATTCAGGGAAGGGAGATTCAAATCACCTAGGATTATGAGAGGTTTGTTTGGTGATGCTGTGCATGCAAGTTCTAAGATGGAGGAGAGGTTTTTTTGATCAGTTGAAGGGGGTCTATATATGAGAGTAAGTGCAAGGGTTCTATTTTCTATGTTGATGATGTCTATTCCATCTATATTGTTTAAGCATGTTAAGGTGAATTGTAGGTCTTTTTTAGCGAGTATGAGAATGCCACCTCCTCTTTTTGCATCCCGATGGCAGCTGAATGTATCATATTGATGTGATGTTAACTGGTTTAGTAGTACGGTGTCTGTAGGAGTGAGCCATGTTTCAGTAATGCAGATGATTTCCGGGTTTGTGTCTTTTATCATGTCGTTGATGATTGGTATTTTATTTCGTATGGATCTAACGTTTATTAGGATGAGCTTTGTTTGGGTATCTATGTTGGTTGTGTTGTCGCTTAAACCAGTGTGTGGCTGGTGTTTTATTTGGATGAGTCTGCGATGGTGTCTGTTTGAGTCATTGCCTGAGTAATTATTGTGGGTGGGTGTAAAGGTTGAACAGTGTGGTGTGTTTTGGTGAGGATTGTGGTTAGTGATAATGTTGTTATATGGGTTTCTGTAATGATTATGTATGATAGGGATATGATTGTAGGGGTTTTGATTGGTTTTGTACGAGTAGATGTGTTGAGTTAGGAGAGTTATTAGAATGAGAGTGAGTGGGAGGTTTACCTGTCTTGTGGGAGACATTGTGTATATATTTTGGTGGGCAAAGGAACTCTGAGAACGGGGCTCTGGGAATGGGGACTCGTGGAAGTGTCTGTGTATTGATGGTATATAGCTGTCTGTGACAGTTTTCGATGATCTGGGTGACTACTGGCAATAGTAGATGACTAATAGGATATACTCTATAGTGTTGTAGCTACTGGGTTACAAATAACAATACAATAGTATATGTGCTACAGATGACAATATAACAATATATCAATATCTGAGAGGAAGGTGAGAGAACTAGTTACTGTTAACAATTAGCTACTAGTAATAATACAATGTGTGATTAATTGCTGTCAGCAGTATAGAGGTTTATATAAGAATCAAGTAATATAATTAGCTACTAACGGTATATGGAATCAAGTAGAATTAATCTTCTATCATGGAAGACCCTGGATAAGGTGTTGTAATAGCTATAATTCTAGTATCAATTGGTGGTAGCTATAATTCAAGAAAGCTAGAGTATGGGTAGAGATACAGCAGTATTTTGCGGTTTTGAGGAGATTTTCAGCTTAGGCAGGGTAATTGAGGGACTGCTACTCAAAACAGTTTTATAGATGAGACAGCTACTGGCAACAGTATTGTTACAGTATTATACATGTAATATAAATGAGACAGCTACTGGCAACAGTATTGTTACAGTATTATACATGTAATATAATCTATCAGTCCCCCTCATGCCCTGAAAAGTGCTTGGTAAGCCCAGTGCTCTCAATATAGTATACAAAAATGTAAATATGAACACGTATGTCAGGACATAGAAAAATAGAAATATGATGACAGAAAAAGGCCACATGGCCTATCTAGTCCGTCCTTCCATATCAACAACTACAATAGTCCCCTTTTTACCTTTAGAGATCCTCTGTGTTTGTCCCATGCTTTTTTGAATTCAGATACTGTCCTCATCTCTACCACCTCCACTGGGAGACTATTCCACGGATCCACTACTCTTTCCGTAAAGAAATATTTCCGCTTATCACTCCTGAATCTATCTCCCTTCACCCTCATCCCATGTCCCCTCGTAGCAGAACTTGCTTTCAATTGAAAGAGGCGCTCTCCCTGAACATTTATGCCACGGAGGTATTTAAACATCTCAATCATATCAGCTCTATCCCGCCTTTCCTCTAAGGTGTACATATTAAGATCCTTCAGTCTGTCCTCATATGTTTTATAATGAAGACCACTAATCATTTTAGTAGCCACCCTCTGCACCGACTCCATCCTGTTCACATCCTTTTGAAGGTGCGGTCTCCAGAATTGCACGCTATACTCCAAATGAGGTCGCACCAAAGACTTATACAGAGGCATTATCACCTCCTTTTTTCTGCTAGCCATTCCTCTCCGTATGCACCCAAGCATCCTTTTAGCTTTTGCCGTCGCCTTTTCTAGCTGTTTAGATACTTTAAGATCATCGGACACAACCACGCCTAGGTCCCGCTCTTCTTTAGTGGACAAAAGTACTTCACCCCCTATACTATATTGCTCCCTTGGATTGCTGCACCCCAAATGCATGACCTTACATTTTTTAACATTAAATCCCAGCTGCCAAATTCTAGACCATTCTTCAAGCTTAGCTAGATCTTTCCTCATGTTATCTACACCTTCCTGGGTGTCTACTCTATTGCAGATTTTGGTATCGTCTGCAAAGAGGCAAACCTTACCCGACAGCCCTTCCGCTATATCACTAACAAAGATGGTAAAAGGAATCTGACCAAGGACAGATCCCTGGGGTACACCACTGGTAACATCCTTCTCCTCAGAGTGAGCTCCATTTATTTGTACTCTTTGTCGCCTCCCACCCAACCAATTTCTAACCCAAGCAGTAACTTTAGGGTCCATCCCTAGGGTGCTCAGTTTGTTTATAAGTCGCCTGTGAGGGACAGTGTCAAAGGCTTTACTGAAATCTAAATACACCACATCTAGGGCTCTCCCTCAGTCCAACTCCCTGGTCACCCAGTCAAAGAAATCAATCAGATTTGTCTGACAAGACCTGCCTCTGGTGAATCCATGCTGCCTCGGATCCTGTAATCCGCTGGACTCCAGAAACCTCACTATTTTCTCTTTCAGCAGCGTTTCCAATAATTTACTCACCACCGAAGTTAAACTAACCGGCCTGTAGTTTTCAACCACATCCTTACTTCCGCTTTTGTGTAAAGGCACCACATGATCCTCTCTCCAGTCCTTTTGCACCACTCCCGACTCCAACGAGGCGTTGAAAAGGTCAGTCAGTGGAGCTGCTAGAACGTCCCCAAGTTCCCTCAGTATTCTAGGGTGTATCCCATCCGGTCCCATCGCTTTGTCTACTTTAAGTTGAGCTAGTTTCTCACGAACACAGTCTTCTGAAAATTGTTCAAGATGTCCCTCGCTTCTGTTCCTATTTGTGGGTGTTTTCTGAGGTCCTGCTCCTGGTTCTTCATCTGTGAACACAGAACAAAAATATTTGTTAAGCAATTTCGCTTTATCCTTATCAGCTTCTACATATTCCTCCCCTGCACCCTTGAGTCTGACAATATCACTTTTGCCCTTCCTCTTCTCACTAATATATCTGAAAAATGTCTTATCCCCCCATTTTATTGCATTGGCTATTTCCTCCTCCTTTTGAATCTTTGCCTTCTTGACTACTTTGCTAGCTTCTCTAAGCTTTTCCAAATATAGATGCCTGTCTTCCTCTCTCTGTGATCTCTTGTATTTCATGAAGGCTTCCCTCTTTTTCTTCACTTTTTCAGTTACTTCTTTCGAAAACCATAGCGGTCTCCTTTTCCTTTTACCTTTATTTACCATTTTAACAAAAAGGTTGGTTGCCCTTAAAATATCCCCTTTCAGTTTTGACCACTGTTTTTCTACATCCCCCAGCTGTTCCCATTCCACTAACGACTCCCTGAGGTATTGGCCCATCTTCACAAAGTTAGTCTTCCTAAAGTCTAAGATCCTCACCTTTGAATGGATTCTAATAGCCCTCGTCCTAATACTGAACCACACCATCTGGTGATCACTGGATGCAAAATGATCTCCCACTACAACATCAGAAACACTTTCACCATTGATAAGCACCAAGTCCAGTATGGCCCCTTCACGTGTGGGGTCTGTTACCAATTGCCTGAATAGTTCTCCCTGTAGAGAATCCAGGATCTCCTTACTTCTAGATGATACTGCAGCAGGAATGTGCCAATCAACATCTGGCATATTGAAATCTCCTATCAGCACTTCCCCTTTCCTAGCAATGCTGGGTATGTCAATTAACTCTGTCCACCTCTTCCTCTTGTGAGGGATGTCTGTATATCACACCAATGCAAACAGATTTCTCTTTCCCTCTTTCTAGTTTAGCCCACAATGCCTCCTCTCTCCCTTTTAAGCTCTGTAATTCCAAAGCTTTAATAGTAGTTTTTACATATAGTGCCACTCCTCCTCCCCTTCTTCCTACCCTGTCCTTTCTGAATAAAGTATAGCCAGGTATAGTTACATCCCAATCATGGTTTTCTGTGAACCATGTTTCTGTAACTGCCACTAAATCCAAGTCAGCCACTCCCACCAAAGCTTCAACATCAGGGATCTTATTTCCCATGCTACGGGCATTTATACACACTGCTTTCCATATGTTACCCCTGTTACCCATTTCCATAAAGGTATTTAATGTATCACCTACCTGGGGGCTTTCACCTACCTGGGGGCTTTCTTCACCCATCCCCAAAGAATCTAGTTTAAAGCCCTCTTCAGTAGATTAGCCAGTCTACTACCAAAGATGCGTTGACCTTTCTTGGACAGATGGATGCCATCTCTGCTCTGCAACCCTTGGAACAGCATCCCATGGTCTAGGAAACCAAAACGCTCTCAGTGACACCATCCACACAGCCATGCATTCATCTCCAGGATGGATTTGAGAGGGGCCAGGGACATACCTTGCATCAAATGGTATGGGCACGAGGAACTGGCCCCAGTGATTCCTGCCCTGGTCATCTCTACAAATACGCCTTAAACTGCTAGGAATGGACCCTCACCAGGTCCACAAAAACCCCAAACTAACCTTGCAGGTCCCCAAAGGATGCATAATATTGCTGAACAACAAATGTATGCCCTTTTCGTGCCTCGGGCCTGTAAGTGCACTCATTCTCCTGCTCTACACTACCCTTCCCTCTTATCTCTCCCTACACCCCTTCTCGTGAACACTGCTCTTCTGTCAGATTGCTTCTATCTGTGCCCTTCTCTTCTATTGCTAACTCCAGACTTCGCTCCTTTCACACTGCTGCTCCTTATGCCTGGAACAAACTACCTGAGTCTGTATGTCAGGCTCCATCCCTGGCCCCTCTCAAATCCAGAGTGAACGCTCACCCCGTCGGTGCCGCTCTTGGATCAGATCTGCCTAAGCTCCTTTGTGTGTCCTGCCCATTCCCCTTGGATGTATCCTGTTCATAGATGCTGTGTTGTCTTTCCTGACTAGATTATAAGTTCTGCTGAGCAGGGACCATCTGTTACATTTGTCTGTGCATCGCTGCATATGCCTTGTAGCACTATACAAATGATCAGTAATATTTGTAGGTGTAGTAGGGACTTTTGGCTATGGCATCTGACGCCCACCTATCTGGGTACTGGCATTTTGCACAGCTACACCTGTCCCATCATGGTGTATGTCTGTATACATGTGCTACCTGTGGGGCAACTCTGTCTGCCTTCCCACAGCCAGCTCTGTGGCACTGCTCTCCTGGTCAGGGCTGTGTGGGTATGGGAGGTGAGATCCCTGTGCCATCACACCAAGAGCCAGACTCCAGTTATGTCACTGCTCTTGCAGCTCTAATTGAACCTGGCCTGGATAAAGATGTAGGCCATATGGGACAATCTGGGGAATGTTGGCACTACATCAGGCTCCCAGTGCCAGGCTCAGCGGATGTATGGCTGCCCTATCACACTGCCAACAATATCTAATCTTAAGTAAAGTACCCTATGTAAAATGTCAGGAGGAATCAGCATAGATTCTCTATTGCTAAATGTCAAAATATATCCCTGTCAGTAATAGGGACCCTTGGAATAAGGACATTCAGCAGTGCAAACAGCACTAATACTTGCTCAACAGCAACACCATAGGTCCCATAATATGTGCGTTATGTGCATGCATTAGTGCTGTTTGCACTGTTTAGTGCCCTTATTCTGAGGTTCCCTTTTTATTAACGGGGACATGTAGCTACAGTGAACCCTTTCTGAGTTTGACCTCTCAATCACACTGGCCACCTAGTGACACTACAGTCATCCATTCGATCCAGGTACTGGCCAGGCTTTCATGTACCCCCCTGAATTGCAGATGAGCACACCAGATCCCTCTGTGCACCCCTCAAACCACACATACACACACGCTCTCACTTTCTGTCACAAAAACGTGATTCTGCCAAAGAGATGCCCTGAGCCTATACATAACAGCTATGACATAACATAATAGCATGTACTACCAGGACTACAAATATGAGCTCCGTTTCTCACCCAAAAACAATTCCTTTCCCTGCTCACTCCCATACTATCCCTGCATCAGCAGTCCCATTTTTCTGGACATGGGCATTGTTACCCATAGATTGGCTCCTTCAGCACAAGCAGCACATGTAAGTGCATAGCCTGAATAAATACTATTGCTCTTCTTGTATTTCTGTAAGGGTGTTTGTAAATGTTTCTTTACCTTGCAACATTCCCTCATTTCTGCTCCCTGTACCTTAAGACTGCATCTTGTATTTTTCCGGATTGCAGTCAGCCAGTTCAAAACATACTTGTCACAACCATTCTTCTATATGGGCCATATTGCAGAGAAGAGCAGAATATTTTCTAAGTCCTAGCCTTATACCATGTTTCAAGAGGACTAACATGGATGTTTTCAGGAAACACTTAATGCATACATGGGCCTTTCCTGAATATTCTTTGTATGTCTCTGCAGCTGACCATGCCCCGTTCTGCTTTCTCCTGCCCACATTCGGAGATCCCCGTACTACAGCTGTGGATTTGCATGTCAGCACTGTTTCAAAATACAGTCTGGGACATTTTTGGCACATAAGGGGTTTGTACGTGTGGCGGGGATGTTTATTTGTGTTCTGAAATGACCCCCTGTGTGTTTTGTCTTGATTAGCTTGTAAGCTCTGATGAGCAGGGACTGTCTTACATCTCTTACAGCGCTGCATATGAGCAGGGACTGTCTTACAGCGCTGCATATGCCTTGTAGCGCTATACAAATGATTAGTAGTAGTAGTAAGTGCATAACCTTGCACTTATCCACATTAAATGTCATCTGCCATTTGGTTGCTCAGTCTCCCAATTATCAAGGTCCTCTTGCAGTTTTTTACAATCCTCTTGTGTTTTAACAACTTTGAATAATTTGGTGTCATCTGCAAATTTGATCACCTCACTTCTTGTTCCCATTTTCAGGTCATTTATCAATTTGTCAAAAAGCAGTGGACCCAGCACAGATCCCTTGTGTACTCCGCTATTCATCTTTCTCCATTGAGAAAATTGCCCATTTAGTCCTACTCTCTGCTTTCTATCTTTCAAGCAGCGGTATATAAATGTTTGCTAAATAAATAAATAAAATAAATAACCAGTTCCGAGTCCACAATAGTACATTGCCTCCTATCCCATGGCTTTTTAATTTCCCAAGAGTCTCTCATGAGGGACTTTGTCAAAGGCTTTCTGAAAACCGAGATACACTATATCAACCAGTTCACCTTTATCTGCCTGTTTATTTACACTTTAAATGGCTTTCTGCCATTAAACTATGATGAGCTACATGTTCAGTAATTTTGTTTTTATGATGGTTTCTACCATTTTGCCTGATACTGATGTCAGGCTCACCAGTCTGTAGTTTTCTGGATCACCTCTGGAACCCTTTTTAAAAATTGCCATTACATTGGCCCCTCTCCAATCTTTGGGTACTACAGATGATATTGATGATAGATCACAGATTACCTCTTTGAATTCCAGCACTGCTTTTTCTCCTACCACCTCCATCGGGAGGGCATTCCTAGCATCCACCATCCTTTCACTGAAAAAGTATTTCCTGGTGTTGCTTTTAAGTTTACCTCTTTCCAGCTTCATTTTATGCTCTCTAGTTTTAGAGCATCCCCTTCTTTGAAAAAGGTTTATTTGTCCTTTAATTCTGTTTAAGTATTTTAATATCTGTATCATATCTCCCCTATCCCTCCTCTCCTCTGGGGTATGCATATTTAGGTCTTCAAATCTCTTCTCATACATCTTCTGGTGTAGGCTGCAAATCGTTTTGGTTTCCTTCCTCTGAATCGTTTCAAGTCTCTTTATATTTATATCCTTTGTGAGAAATGGTCTCCAAAACTGAATACAGTACTCCAAGTGGGGCCTCACCAGTGACTTGTACAGAGGCATTAATACCTCCTCTTTTCTGCTGGTTACTCCTCTCCGTATGCAACCCAGCATCCTTCTGACTTTTGTCTACTGCCTTGTCAAATTGTTTCGCCACCTTGAGGTCCTCAGACATCATCTCTCCAAGGTCCCTCTCCTGGTCTATGCATACCAACTTTACCCCATAGCGCATACAGCGCCTTTGGATGTCTTTATCCCATGTACATTACTCTGCACTTCTTAGTATTAAATCTTAACTGCCAAGCATTGAACCATTCTTCTAGTTTTTGTAGATCTTTCCTTATGTTGTCTACACCCTCCGAGGAGTCTGCTCGTTTGCAAATCTTTGTGTCATCTGCAAAAAGGCAAACTTATTCTTGCAATCCTTCAGCAAGATCACTCATAAAGACATTTATTTATTTATTTATCTATTTATCTGGTTTTCTATACCGCTTTATTTTGGAATCAAAGCAGTTTACATTGAACATTCAACTGTATTACATAGAACATGATAAACAGTGTAAAAGTCGTAGATATAACAGTTATTAATCTTTTTATAATATTTTTACATAGAGATTTGCATTAGGGGGACATGAGCTCTGACATGTTGTATGAGAGCTGGGAGTTTATTGTTAAAGTTTCCTAGGGGATCATAATCTGAGTGATAGTGGTAGTTCAGTTTTTCCTGTTGCAGGAAGCTCTGGGCCAATATGTTCAGTACATTGAACAGTACCAGCTCCAGGACCAATCCCTGAGGCACTCCACTCCTCATCTTTCTTACTTCAGAGTGAATTCTGTTTACCACCACCCTCTGTCATCTGTCAGTTTACCAATTTCTGATCCAGTTCACCATCTTGAGACCCATCCCCCACACTGCTTATTTTCATGATTAGCCTCATATGATGAACAGTATCAAAGGCTTTGCAGAAATCTAGGTAGATCACATCCATTGCATGGACACAGTTAGCTCTTGAACCAAATCCTGTGTTTTTTGGTCACCTAGTCAACCAAATTCTTTTGGACAAAATAGATTGAAAAATCTATAGAAGCGCCTCAAAGGAGGACCACAAACCTGTCCCAAGGCCCACTGATAAGTAAATCCACTGACCTGCCGGATGACCATCCCAATATTGCAGCCTCTGCGTGCACTCCGAAGTCATCCTACATCTACTCTTTTTAAGTCATCCAGTCTTCTGCATGCATTCTAATTATATGGGAATGCTTGGAGTCTGCTAGAATACTATGTTGGTTTTGAATGGTGTGAGAGAGAACTTTCTGAGCTGTATGTGGTGTGGTGGGTGTGCTCACTATTGAGGGGTTACCCAAGCTTTACCAGTGGAGTCAACTGGTCCTTTAGGTTCACCAAACAAGAACACTGAGTATCTGAAAGCCATGTCATTCATCCAAATGATCACAGGTCAAGGCATGTATGGTCAGGGCAGGCTGCCCCATCTTATCTGACATCCATCTATCTTTCAACTTCAAGATCTCCTGCCCTAGCACAAGAGCTCTGCTAATTCCTTGCTGTTGCTTCAGTGTAAGATCCTTTGTAATAAGACAGACATTCTCAGAGACTACATTTGACATCAATTTGGCCTGATGTTTATAGCTGAAACTTATTTTATTTATTTATTTATTTATTTACATTCTCTTATATACCGTGCTATTCTGCATCAGTACGGTTTACATTGAATAAACTGAAATTACATTGAACAGGGCATTATAACTTGGAGATAACTATTTTACAAGGAACATGGGCTATGGAGGGTTAAGTGGCTTGCCCAAGACCACAAGGAGCACCTGTGGGACTAGAAACCCCAGTCCTTCCGGCCCAAGGTTGCTGTCCTCTAGTGGGATTTGAACCCCCGACCTTCCAGCCTGAAGTACCTAGCCTCAACCACTAGGCTACTCCTCTACTCCAATTTGGCTAACTGATTCAGAAGGCTTCCTACTATTCTGTTTGCCCACCAGGCTGTGCCATTATTTATAATCCCAGAAAGGGAAAGAGAGGAGGTGGGGTGGCTTTTAATATGTAAGAGCTTTTCTGAAAGTGTTGCTAGGTCATCAGCTCTCCAAACCCGGAGTAGAAGTTATGTCTTTAAAAGTGCTTGATGCGGAAAAGGGCCACCACTAATATGGAGGAGTAGCCTAGTGGCCAGAGCACTGGCTTGGGAGCCAAGAGACCAGGGTTCAATTCCCACTAGAACTCCTTGTGGCCTTGGGCAAGTCACTTAACCCTCCATTGCCTCTGAAAATTCCAAGTTATCAATGTCCCTGTTTAATGTATATTACCAAGTTTAAGTTATAATGTAAACCGCTTTGACTGAAATGATAAAGCGGTATAAAAAAACCTGTTAAACAAATAAATATTGGCCCCCGAAGACCTTAGTCTGAAGTAGTGGAGGAGGTGTTCATTGATGTAATTTCTCAAAAAGTGATTTCTCCAACATCTTCCATCATTCTAGGTGACTTCAACCAACAGTTTGAAGATGCTAAGTCTATGAACTTGGTGCAGTTCTTAAACTCTGTCTCATCTGAACCTGACAAGCTAAATATGACCCCTCCTATGTGGGAGAGCACCAACTGGATGTAATTTTCTCCCTGTGTAACTAGATGAGTAGCATAACTAGAGATTGCTCCAGTGTCTGTACTGTATTCTGCTTGCCACATTGTACAATTCATGCTAGGGAAGAGTGTAGGGAGGAAAATGGCATCAAACTACTGCTGCTACTACTTTTCATTTGTATAGCACTACAAGGCATACACAGCACTGTACAGACACACATAAAAGATGGTCCATGATCATCAGAGCTTACAATCTAGTGAGGACAGACAACACTACAGCTGAGGACAAGGATATATTTATTTTATTTAACAGGTTTTTTATACTGCTTTATTATTTGTCAAAGCGGTTTACATTGTAACTTAAAGTTGGCAATATACATTTAACAGGGACACTGATAACTTGGATTTTTCTGAGACAATGGAGGGTTAAGTGACTTGCCCAAGGCCACATATATCCAGGGGAGTGGTAAGGAAACACAAAGGAGACTAACCAGATCAGGATCCGAAAGCAGCCTCAAAGAGCATTCAGTCTGGATTTGAAAAGGACCAGAGATAAAGCCTGATGCACAGACTTAGGTAGTTCATTCCAGGCATAAGGCGTAGCAAGGTGGCAAGATCGGTCTGGAGTTGGCAGTAGAAGAGAAGGGCACAGATAGAAGGGATCTGCCAAAAGAGTGGAATTCCCGAGGAGGGATGTAGGGAGAGATAAGAGAGGAAAGGTAGTGAGGAGCAGCCAAATGAGTGCACTTATAGGTCAGTTGAAGTTTGAATTGGATACAGAAACGAATAGAAAACAAGTGAAGTGACTTGAGAAGAGGGGTTATATGAGCGTATCAAATCTGGTGGAAGATTATTTATTTTATTGTATTTATATAACAGTTTTTTATATGCCGCCTTTGGTCCAGGGCAGTTTACACTGAACAACATCACACAATCTCAAGAGATTTGTTTTATAGAGAACAAGGGATAAATAACTTAGAGTTAAAGATTAGCTGCACAGCTGAGTTTTGAACAGATTGAAGGGGAGAGAGATTATTCAGATGGAGACCAGCAAGGAGGAGATTGCAGTAGTCTAGACGAGAGGTGACTAAAAAGTGGATAAGTGTCTTAGTAGTATGTGTAGAAAGGAAGGGACGAATTTTGCAAATGTTATAGAGAAAGAAGCGACAGGTTATAGCTATCTCTGTTGGATATGTGCAGAAAAAGAGAGAGTAGACTCAAGGTTGTGAGCTAAGGAAACAGGGAGGAGTGTGGTGTTATCCACAGAAATAGAGAAGGGAGGAAGCGGGGAGGTGGGTTTAGGGGGAAAGATTAGAGCTCAGTTTTGGCTATGTTCAGTTTCAGACGGCAGTGAGACATCTAGGCAGCAATGTCTGATAGGCAGAGATCCGAGCTTGGATTCATGGAGAGATTTCAGGCACAGAAAGAGATCTAAGAGTCGTCAGCATAAAAATGGTACTGAAAACCATAGGAGGAAATAAGTGCACCAAGGGACTGTGTAGAGAGAGAAAAGGTGAGGTCCCAAGACAGAGCCCTGAGGTACACCAACTGAAAGCAGGATGGCGGTAGAGGAGGAACCACCAGAACATACACTAAAAGTGCGAAGAAAACCAGGACAGAACAGAGTCCCTAAATCCAAGCAAGGACAGGGTCTTGAGGAGAAGGTGGTGATCAACAGTGTGAAAAGCAGCAGAAAGGTCAAGAAGGATGAGAATCAAGTAGTATCTGAAAAGAACAAGTCGCTGGAGACTTTGGCAAGAGCCATTTCTGTGACACAGGAGCCAAATAAACCCCGAATAATTTTGGAAGATAGTATCTCAAAATTTGGAGCCCATAGAGGAGATCAGCAAAAAAAGAAATTGGTATCCAACTGGAATCATATGTTGAACAGCTATCTAGAGCAGATGGCTCCGTTTAGAAAAGGAGGCTCACGGAAAGAGAGGGCATGCCCCTTCATAACTTGAACATCCTCATGGTGGGGACGTCTGTAGAACCGGCTTCTAAAAAATGGTATAAAAGAGGGCAGGCAAGAAATAGCCGACAGTCACTGAGAAGTGCATGGTTCAGAGTAAGGTGTCTTTGAAGGGATACTATAAAAACAGGGAAGTTACGGCATCCCGATAGATTGCAAGAAAAACTAAAGTAGCCCAGAGGCCTTTGAAAGATTGCAAATTTCAACTGCTAAGAAATTTATAAATTCAAACATAAGTTAAAAAGTCGGTATACAACTGCTAGAAACCTAAAAAATAAGATGGGAACGCTAAAATATATAGCACTAAAGAATTTTTTTCTTCTATCCTTTGTCTATGGGAAAAGACATTTATGAATCAGGCTCGTGCCACCTGCATGACACAGATACCCAGATCCTTCAGTTTTCATCTTATTTTAGCTCCAGATATACTGTTCTCCATTTCTTTTTTATCTAATTTCTTTCTTTCTGTTGGTGTGAGCTGTTGACTGCTCAAAACATACGAGGTATGATCAAAAGGTATTGAGAGTTGTTGTGTAGTTATATAAGAATTTGTCGCATCACTATGCTATTAAACATACAGTGACCTAGTTATGTGCTCTGCATTGCAGAGTGTAGCGTGGCTGCAGCACACCTGTACTTTTTTTAATCATGTGATGTTTGGTATCGTGTAAGAGCAGTTCGTCAGATTTACGATGAGTGAAAAAATTGAACAGTGAATTTGCATTAAATTCTTTGCATTAAATTCTGCCAGAAACTTGGAGATTCATGCAAAGAGACTTATGACAAGTGTGATGGGGCCGGTGTGGTAGAGCCCTTTTAAACCCTGTTCTAGGCGATTGCCTAGGGTTGTTGAAGTTTACTCTGCTCTTGATATAAAAACAGAGTCTTGTGGTCAAGTGGTAAGGAAAAATTAAGTATGGGTTTTATTCCCCTTCCCGAACAGACATTCTTCAAGGAACAAAAATACAAACACAGCAATGAAAAATGGTAACAGAAAACTTCTTTCCTTTGTTATCTTCACAAAGCTCTTCTTTTCAAAAGGTCAACACAACAAAGTGTGGTCACTTTTACAACATATAGTACAATCCATTGGCATGGGTCTGAAGGGTGGCTGTTATCCTCCCATAACATCCCTTCAGTTTCACTCCCAAAACCGTCTGAATCAGCCTCTTCAGATGTGCTAAAATCTGGCACAGCCTCCTGTGATAGTTCACTATCGCTTCCTGCAAAAGTTCCTTTAATCCCAGGATTATATCTGTCTGGCCTGAGGAATGCTTTCTGCTTGTTCCCCTCACGGAGTGAGAGCTCTGGATACCTTTCACTTATAACTTTATATTCAGGGCCATGCCCTTTGCAACAGTCATAGCTTTTAAACCTTTCTTCAAAAGTATAAGGCTCCCACATTTTTATCTTGTTGTTAGCATTAGCTCTTGGGTTGTAGTGGACTTTCTCCCCAGCTTTCCGGTCAAGCTGTGAGTTAACAAACTCTGTATCAGCTTCCCAGCTGTTTCTTAGTTTATAGCCACGTTTGAAGTTCCCTTCACCCGGTAAACTCCCTCTGGGCTGACCTGTGCTTACTGGCTGCACATACTGTCCTCCTGAGCTGCTGGCCTCTCCTGGCTTCTCTCCAGGTCTGCTTCCTGTAGCATAGCTTTTCCCAGCACTGCTCCTTCCAACCCTTCTCTCACGAGCACCATTTCTGTTTTCACTTCCTGGTTCCTGGATTGCAGCTTCCTTTCCCAGCACTCCTCTGCTGTCCCTGCTCCTGTCTCCATCTCTCTTCCTCTCTCTCTGACTAAAACTCTCCCTTATATGGTTCCTTGCCCTGCACGTTACGTGAGGGTTAGAACACAGGTGCTCCTGATGAGCTTTTGGCTTTGCTTGCACTAACAGCCTTTTCTGCTCAGCTGTTTCTCTGTGCCTTGTGTCTTTTCCTACAGCTGAATCTGAGGTAAGCTCTTCACTTTCCTGAATTTCCATAGGCTCTATATTACCCACTGCATCACATATCCCCCCTCTTAAGATATTCCGGGATGGGGAACCTCTGTGCTCACAGCCCGGAATCTGCCCTGGATACGTGACCTTCCTACTGTACCTACTGTCTGCTGCTTTACCACCCTCCCAGGGTTCTTGCAAACAGGTGCTCACTGCTCTACCCGTGACTGATACTCTGGAACGGTTAGTTGCTGCCGTTCTCTCGTACCACGGTTTTAGTATGTTTATGTGGTATGTCTGAAGACGTCCCCTGTCATTCTTCACGACATAGGATACCGGACCCTTGCGGTCTACTACCGTGTAAGGACCTTTCCACTGGGCCTCGATCTTTGGCCCTGGATCAGCGACCATTACCACTACTCTGTCGCCCACGGTCATAATATTTCCTCTGACGTTTTTGACTACTTTGTAAATGCTCATCTGCGGCTCGCGACGCTCTCTGTAGGCGACTCCGGAGCCCACAAAGAAACTGGGGAACCCCCATTTCCTCCCTTTCTGGCTCAACCCACTGGTCCCTTAAAATATCTAGGATCCCTCGTGGTGCCCGTCCGAACATTAGTTCATAAGGGGACGCTCCTAAAGAGGTTTGAGTCCGTTCCCTACTAGCATATAGGGCGAATGGGAGTATAATATCCCAATCTGCCATCTGCCCATCTAACCCTCTCCTTAGCAACTGCTTAAGGGTTTGATTAAAGCGCTCCACCAGACCATTCGTCTGTGGATGGTACGCAGATGTTTTTATGTGGCGGATGCCAAAAGCATCCCATACCTGTGCTAAGTATTTTGAAACAAAATTACTCCCCCTATCTGTTAGCATCTCCCTCGGGAATCCCACCTCACAGAATAGTTTAACTAACTCTGTGGCTATAAACTTGGCTGATATATTCCTCAAAGGAATCGCCCAAGGGAACCTGGTAGCCACATCCATTATGACAAGGATGTACTGAAATCCTCTAGGGGTTTTCATTAGGGGACCTACAATGTCCATCGCCATTCGGCGAATGGGTTCTGTTATGGTAGGAGTCTGGATCATCGGAACTCCTGCGGGCTTAGTGGCGCTCACCCGCTGACAAGCCGGACAGGCCTTGTAGAACCTCTTCGTTTCCCTAAACACTCCCGGCCAGTAAAAACGCTCGAGGTTCTGGTCGAGTGTAGCCTGCACTCCTTTATGTCCCCCAATTGGATGGTCATGAGCTAGTCTCATAACAACCGCTTTAAAAGTAGTGGGAACCACTAACTGTTTTCTGATTGCACCATTATGAGGATTGCTGCTCTCCCTATATAAAATGTCTTCCTCTAACAGGAACCTGGGGAGCACATCCCTATCTGCCTGTGCAAACTCAAAGGCGTATTTCAATACTGGGTCTGCCTTCTGCTCTTTAGAAAAAGACGGGAACTTTTTCACCAGGTCGGCAGGTACCCATGGTAGCCCTTGCCCATCATTTACCCCGGCTCTCAATTGAGCTCGGTGATGCCTCTCTTGGCGCTTTTTGCCTTTACTTTTCTTTTTATCTTTTGAAGGAGTACTAATCAACTCTTCGTGCTGGGGAAGCTCACCTAGAGTTTCATTTACAACCCTATCTTCCCCCCTTACAGGCTCTTCTTCTACTATGGGGTCTTCTTCCTCCTCTTTGGGGACAGGATTATCCTCTGGTATCTCACTGGATGTCTCTAGGCCCTTCGCCTGGGACCTGGTGGAAACCAGTCCTCCCTTTATACATGTACTTCCCTCTATACCCCTGTAGAAAGGCGACCGATCTCTCCCCAGTACTATATCATATGGTAATTTGGGGATGATGGCTACTAAGACTTCTTCCTGGGTGCCTAAACCCTTAACCTTTAATTTATAAAGGGGATAACAGGTTGACGCCCCATGTACACATTTTATCTTAGTTGTCCCTACTTGCTGACTCAGGGAAAAATCATTCTGGGCCTGTATGATCTTCCAGAACCGCCGGGAGACCATACTTTGATCGGCCCCCGAGTCCAACAAGGCCCTTGCAGGTACACCCTGCACCTCTACATCAATGCGGAAACCGGCTGGTACGTGTCTGTCATCATTTGTAATTAGTGCAGTGCGTTGGATGCAGTCTCTCTTTAGGTGTCCTGGCTTACCACACTTAAAACACTTTGACAACACATTCATATCCTCTCTTTTATACAGTGATTCATTTGTATACTTCACATTCCTACGAGGCTCTCTAGTATCCTTCACAGAATTGATCAACCCCAACTTATTGTCAGCGCCTGCCTTTTTAGCTAATTCGGCCTCAAAGAACCGTTCAGTTAGCTGCGCTGCTTCTGTGGAGGTTCTGCAATTCTGCAGGGTCAAGAAGGTTTTTACTTCCACCGGTATTGCCTCATAGAACTGCTCAAGCACAATCTGGTCTATTATGCTCTCTATAGGTTTGCCCTCCGGTTCAAGCCATTTTAAAACTAAACTGTGCACTCTATGGCACAGTGCTTTTGGCGTTTCATCCGGTTGAATCTTAGTGGACCTGAGCATACGCCTGTACACCGCTGGGGTTAGGCCTAGCCTATCACATACTGCTCTTTTTACCTCGTCGTAATCTATTGCCAAAGCGGCAGGCATGGCTCTATAAGCCGACTGGGCCTCTCCAGTTAAAGCTGAAGCCAGTCTAACCGCCCACTGCTCTTTTTGCCATTTTGCATTGAGAGCTACCCTCTCAAAGGTTTCAACAAAATCATCAAAGTTATCTTTTTTATCCATTTGTCCAAAAGTCCACATCCCACAACTCTGTGGGCCTACCCCACAGAAGGATGTTGGTAGTGCTGCCCCTTTCCTCGGCTCCTACAGCAAAGCTTGCAGTAAGTCTGTCAGAGGCCTTTGCTGGTCCTTCAGGGCTGTGATGGCCTGCTCTTGTGTCAGCTGAGCCAGCTCTCTCTGTTTATCAAACTGCAGGCTCATCCACCTTAAGACTTCCTGGACTTCCATCTTTCCACTCTTTTATCCTGGAAAACAGAACAGAAACAGAACCACCAAGTGCGGTACTATACAACAAAAGAGAGAAAATTTTCCTTTTCCTCTTTCTTTTACAAGCCCTCCCTTCTCACCAGGAATCCTCCCAGCCTGTGCCCAAATACCTTTTACCTGAGCCAGGTGAAGGTTCTCACTTTGAGAAGGGGCGTGTCTTTGCCTGCAGGAACTGGTTCCTCTCTGGGTGTGCCAACGTCCGCTCTTGCCGCGCTGTAGCTTGCTGCGTTGCAGTTTATATCCTCCAGAATGAAAATCCGCAACAACTACGCCATTTTGTGATGGGGCCCGTGTGGTAGAGCCCTTTTAAACCCTGTTCTAGGCGATTGCCTAGGGTTGTTGAAGTTTACTCTGCTCTTGATATAAAAACAGAGTCTTGTGGTCAAGTGGTAAGGAAAAATTAAGTATGGGTTTTATTCCCCTTCCCGAACAGACATTCTTCAAGGAACAAAAATACAAACACAGCAATGAAAAATGGTAACAGAAAACTTCTTTCCTTTGTTATCTTCACAAAGCTCTTCTTTTCAAAAGGTCAACACAACGAAGTGTGGTCACTTTTACAACATATAGTACAATCCATTGGCATGGGGTCTGAAGGGTGGCTGTTATCCTCCCATAACATCCCTTCAGTTTCACTCCCAAAACCGTCTGAATCAGCCTCTTCAGATGTGCTAAAATCTGGCACAGCCTCCTGTGATAGTTCACTATCGCTTCCTGCAAAAGTTCCTTTAATCCCAGGATTATATCTGCCTGGCCTGAGGAATGCTTTCTGCTTGTTCCCCTCACGGAGTGAGAGCTCTGGATACCTTTCACTTATAACATTATATTCAGGGCCACGCCCTTTGCAACAGTCATAGCTTTTAAACCTTTCTTCAAAAGTATAAGGCTCCCACCTTTTTATCTTGGTGCTAGCATTAGCTCTTGGGTTGTAGTGGACTTTCTCCCCAGCTTTCCGGTCAAGCTGTGAGTTAACAAACTCTGTATCAGCTTCCCAGCTGTTTCTTAGTTTACAGCCACGTTTGAAGTTCCCTTCACCCGGTAAACTCCCTCTGGGCTGACCTGTGCTTACTGGCTGCACATACCGTCCTCCTGAGCTGCTGGCCTCTCCTGGCTTCTCTCCAGGTCTGCTTTCTGTAGCATAGCTTTTCCCAGCACTGCTCCTTCCAATCCATCTCTCATGAGCACTGTTTCTGCTTTCACTTCCTGGTTCCTGGATTGCAGCTTCCTTTCCCAGCACTCCTCTGCTGTCCCTGCTCCTGTCTCCATCTCTCTTCCTCTCTCTCTGACTAAAACTCTCCCTTATATGGTTCCTTGCCCTGCACGTTACGTGAGGGTTAGAACACAGGTGCTCCTGATGAGCTTTTGGCTTTGCTTGCACTAACAGCCTTTTCTGCTCAGCTGTTTCTCTGTGCCTTGTGTCTTTTCCTACAGCTGAATCTGAGGTAAGCTCTTCACTTTCCTGAATTTCCATAGGCTCTATATTACCCACTGCATCACACAAGTTACAGCAAGCGTATGGCGATGAATGCATGAGTTGTGCTCAAGTTTGACTGGTACAAATGTTTCCAAGAGGGCCGCTAGTGTTGACAGTGACAAATGTTCTGGAAGACCATCCATGAGCAGGAATGAAGACCAAGTTGAAGCAGTGTGTGCCACAATACACCAAAATTGACTATCAGGAAGCTAGCTGAGGACATGGGCATCAGTTTCGGGTCCATTCTTATTATTGATTTGGGGATGAGACATGTGTCTGCAAACTTTGTGCCAAAACTCCTGTCCCCTGACCAAAAAGAAGATCGACTGCAGTCAGGGAGGAGTTGGAATGCGTTGAAAATGACTCAGATTTCATCAAAAAGATTATTTCTGGTGATGAATCATGGGTTTATGGTTATGACCCAGAAACTAAGGCTCAATTTTCACAATGGACAACTCCTGACTCTCCCAGACCCAAGAAAGCCTGTCAAGTGAGGAGCAATGTCAAGGTCATGCTCACAATTTTCTTTGATTACCAGGGTATTGTTCATCATGAGTATGCTCCAAAAGGCCAAACCATCAATAAGGAGTACTATGTTCAAGTTCTGACTCATTTAAGAGATGCAGTTCGTCGTAAGAGGCCAGAGTTGTATAAGAATAGTGAATGGTTGCTTTATCACGATAACGTCCCAACTCACGCATCACATCTTGTCCAGCAATTCTTGGCCAAACCCCAAATTGAGCAAGTCCATCAGCCTCCATACTCACCTGACCTCGCACCTAGTGACTTTTTCTTGTTTCCAAAACTGAAATTACCACTGAAAGGAAGGAGATTCAATGACTTGGAGACCATTAAACAAAATTCGACACAGCAGCTTCACAGCATAACGAAAGAGGCATTTCAAAATTGTTTCCAGCAGTGGCAGGAACTCTGGATGAAGTGTGTTTTAACAAAGGGGGGACTATTTTGAAGGAGACTGAGCACAATAATTGTAAGTGTTTTACTTCTTGTGTTAATACTTTTTGATCGCACCTCGATACTATACCTTCCTCACAGTTGCTTTTTAATTTCACTACTTTCTCATCCTCCTCTTCTAATCATTGTTTCATTCTTCAGTATTTGTTTCTTTCAGTGTGTGTAAATAGGATGTTTTATTTGCCTCTAAAATGTCCATCAAATCAGATATCTAATCTTACCAATGTAAACTACGTTCAGTTTCTAAATCTTTTCCATATTTATTCCTGCATCTGTTTGATGGTAAATAATTTTAAGTGCAACTTTACTTGATGTTCTGATAGGTAGCATATCCTAATGCAGAATCTATTGCGTATCGAAATGAATATGGTAAATGAAATAATTACTGAATCAGAGCAATGGCAGCATAACAAGGGGCCTTTTGCACCTTGGTGTGACATGTTGACAGTGTATCAGGTTCAAGAAACCTCAAGGATGATTTTTGAAGTCATTTGCTTGACTGAAAATTGACACCCTCCACTTGGCTAGAAGTGGCATTCCTGAGAGAAGGGTAATTGCAGAATAGTGGTGGAAAACATCCACAGAGAAGGTACATTCAAAAGTAACATCAAAAAATATTTTTTCACAGAAAGGGGAGTGAATGCATGAAAGTCTCCCAACGGACATGGTAAAGGCAACAGCAGCAACTGAATTCAAGAGAATACAGAGGTTACCTAGTTCTGAAGAAACGAGAGGAAGTAATTTGGGCAGAGTTATATAAACAGAAAAAGTACCATGAGTAATTGCCGATAAAGTCACAATGATTTTTCTGAGCTCTGATGGCCATCTTCTTACAAAGGAATAAGAACACGATGAACCGTGCTGATTCAGACCAAGGTTTATCAAGCTCAGCATCCTTTCTCCAAAAGTGGCCACTTAGGGATTCCCAAAAGTAAATCTAGTTTCTCTTAGCTCATTTCAAGGGCTAAACAGTGCCCCTTCCCAAGTCTACTTGGCTAATGATTATTTTTTTAATTTTCCTCAAGGAACATTCCTGAACCCCCTTTCTTAATCGCCTTGATCACATCCTCCAGCAATAGATACCGCAACTTAATTATCCGCTTCGTGAAAAAATACCTTCTCTGATTTGTCTTGAATCCACTGGTTATCATGAAAAATAATGTTGCATCATGCTTATGTGCCACACTGCTATGACTTTGTTCACATCAATTTTGTGGTTTTACAATAGTTTGTTCTGCTGTTTCTTTATAATAACAGAGTAGCACAACAAGGTTGCTGAATGCTGAATCAGTGGGACCCTTGGGAGCACTTCTCTCTCCTCTCTACCTGAAAAACTCTTTCAATCTGAAGACAAAACGTAAACATAACTCTTACCGTGTATTACAGCACACTTGTGAAGTGCCATTTCCGATAAGGATTTATGGTGTCCCTTTAAAGGGTCACAAAACCTCCTTCAAAGCCCATGCTATATCAGGATGTTTAGGGTAATTAAGCATTACCTCATCATAAAATATGTCAAGAAAAAAATATAGCATACTTACCAAAGATCTTAGAGTAATCATCTAATTAAGAAAGGCATTTTAAATCTGTGCTCCAGTCAGGCAGGCTTGTCTGCCAGTCAACAATAATATCTAGTCCTCAGAAAGGCTGGATGTCAGTTTAGCTACTGTATTAAGGGTAAGTTGCAAGGAAAGAAAATAATTTGTTTAATTACAAATAATAAATTCATTGTAAAGTTAGTGGACCAAACGACTAAGTACTGTTTTAAAATATCAGGCAGCATTATACATATAGTGCTACGCAGATAGTCTGCTATGCATACAGTACTATATGTAGAGCAAACGGGCTGGGGGAGGGCATTCTGGGGGTGGTACACACTATACATATAATCCACTATACCTATATGTATAAGTTCAGCGTTTGGCTTAGAAGCAGAAAAACAAGGTATAAAAGAAACATAGAACCATGACGGCAAATAAAGACCATACAGCCTGTCCGGTCTGCCCTTCCGTACCAACTACTATAGTCCCTTTCTTTCCTTGGAGATCTTCTGTTTTGGTCCCATGCTTTCTTGAATTCAGATACTGTCCTGGTCTCTACTGCCTCCACTGGGAGACTGTTCCATGCATCTGCTACTCTTTTCATAAAGAAATATTTCTGCATATTACTCCTGAGTCTGTCCCCTTTCACCTTCATTCTTTTCCCCCTCTTTGCAGAGATTTCTTTCAGTTGAAAGAGACTTTCCTCCTGTGCATCTATGCCACAGAGGTATTTAAATGCCTCTATCATATCTCCCCTCTCCCGCCTTTCTGCCAAAGTATACATATTGAGATCTTTAAGTCTGTCCCGATATGGATTCCTTGAGCGAGACATAATTTATACATAGAGGTGCCAATATTTGGCATCCTACATTTAGCTTGTACACAGAGGCACAGTTATTTAGCACTTATATGTATGAAATCACATTTTTGATAGGACGTGAAGATTAGAATTGGAAGTAAAATGCCCAAATGCCTGACATTGATGTTTCAGCTTCTTATCCAAAAGCTTGCTTCAAGGGCTAATTCTAACCAGCATTCTCTCCAACACAAGAGCCGCAACAGAATGAATTCTGAAAGAAGCAAAAAACACTGTAAAACGTTCCACATCTGCACCCTTATAACTTATAACTGCAAGTCCTAAAGTGATGGCGACACACGCGCGCACACACACATATATATAGATATATTTATATCCAATTAACTGTCATCAATAAAAAACATTCCATTCGATGCCGGTGTTAAATCCAAAGGAAACAGTGATATGCAAACAATAAATCCAATTATACTCTCATTGCAATAACAACAATCCACATTGCCCCTACATTCTGAGACTCGAAGATGTTCCACAACCGCACACCAAAGCTGACAAAACTGGTGCAGAATAGACCAACAGTGTTGTATCCAGAGGGTGATAGTGGCAGCCATCAAAATTCTGCTCGTAGATGAATTTTTGAAGAGCGTAACGTCTTGCCCACATACATCAAATTACATGGGCAAATGAAAACATAAACAATATTTGTCAAAGCACAATCGCCCGAAAACATCAAAGGGATGGGAGGATTGCCAGGCAAGACCAAAGGATTCCCACAACATACCTGGCGCAGATGTAGAACCTTTTTACAGTGTTTTTTGCTCCTTTCAGAATTTATACCGTTGCGTCTCTTGTATTGGAGAGAATGCCATTTGGAATTAGCCCCTGTAGCAAACTTTTGGATAAGAAGCTGAAACATCAATGTCGGGCATTTTACTTCCACTGTGGACTGAAAGAAGGGATGCCGCCGCACTGGAACGTTCCCCAGATAAGTTGAGTGACTGAATGGGGCCTGTGTTGGGGTTCCCTCTGGGGAAGCTAACACTAACAACGCCATGATTGTTTTTTGGACTTAAGTAGCGATAAGTGTTTGTTTATAGGATGAAAAAGAGCTTTGGCAGAGTAGTCAAGTGATGAATGTGTGGCGCTTTTTTCCAACTTGTCAAGTGTGGTTGGTTCTTGCACCTATTGATGACTCCCTTTAGCCTTGTTATATAAGTATCTAGTTTCTATCCCTGTTTGCATTTATTGTGTCTACTTTTGAGAAATGACTTCTTCTCATGTGCATACTGCCAAATGTATGTGTATTTTACATTGTATTTTGGAATCCATGTTTTATAGAAAGCTCTGCATACAGTAAGCTTTTTATAAAATACTTTCCCAGGTTTGTATGCACAGACCTAAATGTCCACTTTCCAAACTAGAAACTATATACTGATTTAGATTGTTGTTATGAGTCTTCTGTACCCCAGGCTATTTTCAGGCCTTTCTGCATCTTTGCTTTACTCTTTAAGTGCCTCTTTTTTCTGTTGCGCTCCCTCACTCTTTAGCCCAGAGCCTTTCTTTGCTACAGTACATGGCTGTATTTCTTGTTGGGTTTGGAAAAGCTCTGAGAGAAGCCACAATCTCAGCTCCCACTGCCTCATAGTATTAGCAGAGCCACTACTGCTTATTCATAGAGTGGAGGAAAGAATATCAGTAGGCCGTGCCTAAGGATTTGTAGTAGACTTGGAAATTGTGCATGTAACATCTAGAAAATGCGTTCAGGGGCTGGCCTGGTGGCTCTGTAACCGTGCTGGGCACTGCCATGCAAACGATGTGAGCTCAGTTTGCAAGTCTGGTCTTCTGTTTCTTGGCAAAAATAGCATTTGCAGCCCTTGGGGGGAGGGAATCCTAGTCATTATGCCACAGACTACCTGATAACCAGAAGTAGAGCCCATGATTGCAGTTTTTGGAAGATGCCCTGGTATGAAGCCCGTGGCTGAGGACTGTGTTGCAATTACTGATCTCAGTCAGTTGGGAAGGAATATTAAATATGAAGAAAAATCTTTAGATGGGGCAAATGAAAGGAAGGGTGCCGGATCCCAAACTGGTTCTTTTTTGAACTGGAAACTCAAAAGAAAAGGAGGAAATTGCTGTACTCCCAACTCCACCCCCATCACGAATAAATAAATGCATTCAGCTTGGACTTTGTCTATTTGGAGCTGTTGAAAACTGTCTCATTAAAGTTGCCTGTTCCACACCTGAAATATTGTGAGTGAAAAGCAAATGGGGGACCATAGTACAGAATGCAGTATAAGCTTGCATTTTCAAACTTGGCTTTGCTCTTATACAGGAGGTCAAAATTAAGTATGTTTCTCAAAATATGCTCTCCTGCACCTTGGCGTGTGATAGAGATGGGGCATGTTGCCCTTGGGGAGAGCAGGTTAGAACATTCATGTTCTCTCATCCAACATCTAGTAGAGAGCAATCTTGAAAGAGAAGAGAGAATCTTCCTAATTTCTGATGTTTCTTCTGTTAATTATGGAATCAAAGTATTGTCTGCAAATTTACAAGCACATAATAGAACTTCAGTATCAGGTTAGATCAAAGGTAAGTCTAGCCGAACATCCTGTCTCCTACAGTGGCAAGCAGTAGATGCTTAGAGGAGTGTTTCGGTCATATATTTGTACTTGAGAGGAGAGGGAAGATATCATAGATTCAAGACATCAAAGATATAAATAATGTACAAGAGTCAAGTATTCTTCATTGAAAGGGAAGCTCTGGAACAAGAGATCATGGTTTGATGCTGTAAGTGGTTAAACTTGTGCATAACATAAAGGCTGGTGGGTGGATGGATGGAACATCCTCCTGGTGGAAGTACAGTAGTGGCAGCAAAAATCGTACCAGAATTGAAGAGACCAAGGGATAGACATAGAGGTTTTTAGTTTGAGGGAAGTAAGGGTAAAGCCAGTTGCACTGCAAGAGAAAATTGAGCCTTCAGTTTTTCTCTAGTATATTCTGTGTTTATAGTATCCTTTTCTTGGGGTACTCTTTCTGTATGTGCAATCACTCATATCCTTTTTATTGGCTTGATTGCCTTTTTTGTAGGCTTTCCAAGATATGGATGTCCTTGTTGGGAATAAGTGTCTGAAACTCTGAACCCCATACTCCAGCTGTAGCCTGGTGAGGGCTTCATAAAGTCGGAGAGTGGTAGCTTTGTCCTTTACTGTCACTCACTATCTTGGACATTATTAAAGTGAAAAGAGAAATCAGAAATAAACATTGATGAACTGATGAACACTGTATGCCCAGTCACTAGTTGACTATGTGCACTTTTTCTTAGTTTATTGCCTGATAAGCCAATGTTTTCTTCCCTGGTTTGAGTTAGCAAAGTACAGCTTTGTGAAAAATATATTCTCCAGGACCAAGCAGGAAGTCAGTCCTCACTTATGGGTGACGTCGGCGCCGACGGAGCCCTCGCGGAGCAATTTTCCCCAGCTTTCAAAGAAAGCCTTTGGGAATTGCAGCGCGCATGCGCGGTCGTCTTCCCGCCCGAGGGTGCCATCTTAGCCAGTCTTCTTTTTTCCGCGGAGCCCTACAGACGTCCCCGTCTTGTCCCCGCGAAAAAGTTGATTTTCCTCTTTATTTTATACTTTTTTCTTTCACCGATCGTTTTCCCACCCGGACTCGCGACGCCGGTCTCGAGTCCTCTAGCGTTTTTTCGGTTTTTCTGACTTAGTCAGCTTTCATTTTCGTTTTCCCTGGCAGCCCGGTCCTTTGACCTCGCAGGGGCCCTTTTTCCCCCGATGGCTGCCAGTGGCTTTAAGCGGTGTGGTCGGTGTGACCGAAATATGTCACTAACCGACACACACGACTTTTGCCTCCGCTGCTTGGGCCCGGATCATGAGGAACTGATCTGTGGGCCCTGCAGCAAACTGTCCTCGAAGGCGTTGAGAAGTCGGCGGCATCAGCGCGAGAGAATCTTCGCTGACCCCAGCCGTACCCGGACCTCGTCGGAGGCCTCCGTGTCAAAGGGCTCCAGCTCGGACCGTCGCCGGAGCTCCTCCGACCGGGGTTCTCCCTCCGGGGACCATCGTCGGAAGGAAAGACCCGCGAGGGCGGCGTCGGTGGACGCTCCTGGCTCCGCGAGGGCCAGGTCGCATAGCCCCGACAGCCGCCCCGGGTCCTTGGAGAAGGAACATCTCCCGAAGCGACCTCGCCTGGAGTCGGAGATGCCTGCCCGGGTAAGTCCTGTAGTCCTTCTGGACTCGCCTCCGCGACAGCCGACGTCGGGCCCGACGCCGTCGGGGCCCGAGTCGGGGGCTGCTGGGTCACCTGAGCTCGGACTCAGGTTGACGGCCTTGGAGAGCAGACTGTCTGCCTTCATGGACCAGCAGCGGGCACTGCTCGCTGGCCTCGCTGGCGCCGCTGCCCCGACCGCCGGGACGTCGACGTCCAAGTCGACCCCGGAGACCGAGCCGATCCTCGAGTCAATGAGAACTCGAGTCGATCCTCGGTCGAGGTCACCCTCGGCCTCCCGTTCGGGACCGAGGTCGCCGACGCCGACTCCCTCGACGTCGGGGCGGCTGGCGCCGCACCCTGCCCAGGCCGACCCCACCGAGTCCTCGTCGGAGTCGGTCTGGGAGTCTGAGGAGGAAGAGTCACCTGATTCTTTCCGGACTCGGTGTGTCCCATCGGACTCACCGGGGTCCGAGCCTCGGAAGCAGTCCCCCCCGGAGGATGCCCGGTTTCTCGGACTTCGTTAGGGATATGACCAAGGCTTTGGCCTTCCCTGCGGATCCCGAGGAGGAGCCTCGAGCCGAAGAGCTCGACGCCCTCCAGTATGACTCTCCCGCGAGGGAGCACTTTACTGTGCCGGTTCCTCCTATGCTGGAACGACTACTCTTCCGCATGTGGGAGAGTCCGGCCTCCTCGCCGGTCCTGAGCAAGCGGGTCGATTCTATCTATCGGGTCCGCAAGAGCCCTGGCTTTCAGAAGGCACAGCTGCCACACACCATTCCATGGTAGTGGAATCGGCCATGCATCGTCTTAAGAGCCAGAAGATGCACTCCTCGGTGCCTCCTGGAAGGGAGGCCCGTAACCTGGATGGCCTTGGCAAGAAGTGCTTCCAGGGCTCTATGCTCGCATGTCGTGTCCAGACTTACCAGCTCTACATGGGCATGTATCTCCGGGATCTGGCTAAAGAGCTAGCCGGATTCTCCGCTGGTCTCTCCGAGGAGCCCTTGCGGAGGTTCCTAGCCTTGTCCACGGGCATTCGGGAATGCTCAAAGTTCATGTCCCGAGCAGCCTATGATGGCTTTGAGGCCTCGGCTAGAGTGGCCGCAGCCGGCATCGGTGCCCGCCGACAGGCTTGGCTTCAGTCGTCGGATCTTGAGCCCTGGGTACAGGACAAGTTGGTCGATGTCCCCTGCCGAGGCGAAAACCTCTTTGGCAAGCCCATGGCGGAAAAGGCTGCACAAATTGAGACTGAGACTCTCACCAGGACCAGGCTTTCTAGGAAGACCTCCGCCCCTTCCCAGAAAAAGAAGGGCTCGGGAAAAAAGTCCTTTTACCCGAGGAAGGCAGCTGCCTACAAACAGTACCCCCATTATCAGGCCCCTGCAGCTCCCCCACAGGGCCAGCAGGCCAAGGGACGGGGTAACGGGTCCCGTAGGCAGCAAGCCCCCAAGCCTGCACCACCAGCCCCTGCTCAGCAGGGTGGGGGTTTTTGACTCGCTCAGCATAGCCTCTCCCCCCCCGCTGGTTCCTCCCAGCACCGGAGGCCGGCTGGTTCACTTCGGCCACAGGTGGTCCAGCATCACCGCAGATGCCTGGGTACTTCAGGTCGTGCGAGAAGGCTACCTTCTCCACTTCCATCAGGTCCCTCCCTCCTATTTTCCGGGAGAACCTTCGCGCCCCCCTCTGCACAGGGAGTTGCTCCTTCAGGAGTTAGCAGGTCTTCTGCAGGAACAGGCGGTGGAACCGGTGCCCCACCACCTGAGAGGTCAAGGCTTTTATTCAAGGTATTTTCTGATACCAAAGAGAACAGGGGGCCTCAGACCCATCCTGGACTTGCGCAACCTCAACAAGTTCCTTGTGCGGGAGAAGTTCAAAATGCTTACCCTTGGAATCCTTCTGCCCTACCTCCAGCAGGGAGATTGGCTATGCTCCTTGGATCTAAAGGATGCCTACACGCACATCCTCATCCACCCAAGCCACCGCCAATACCTAAGGTTTGTGGTGGCAGGAAATCATTACCAGTACAGAGTACTGCCCTTTGGCCTATCCTCCGCACCGCGAGTCTTCACAAAATGTCTCGCGGTCGTGGCGGCCCATCTCCGGCTTCACGGCCTCTATGTCTTTCCGTACCTCGACGACTGGCTCATCAGAGCAGCGTCCGCTCAGGAGGTCGCCAACGCCACGCGCCGCACGGTGACTCTGCTGCAGCACTTGGGCTTTGTCATAAACTTCGCAAAGTCCACTTTGCTCCCCTCACAGGATCTCGAGTTCATCGGCGCAAGGCTGCACACTCCTCGGGCACGAGCGTACCTACCGCTCGACAGGGCGCAACGGCTCATGGACCTAGCCGACCGCTTTCGCAGCCAGCCCCTGGTCTCCGCCAGGCGTTTCCTGAGACTGCTCGGCCATATGGCTTCCACCGTCCATGTGACCCCCAATGCCCGCCTGAACATGCGGTCTGCTCAATGGTGTCTCCGCCAGCAGTGGCGACAAGCCACAGGCGGCCTGGCGGACCTGGTGCGCGTCTCCGAGCCGCTGCTCTCGTCTCTCCGGTGGTGGCTCCGGCAGCCGAACCTGATATTCGGAATGCCTTTCCAGTCACCTCAGCCGACCCGGGTGCTGACCACCGATGCATCCCTCCTGGGCTGGGGAGCGCATTGCCAAGAGGCACGTACTCAGGGCCTCTGGACCATGTGGGAGTCTGCTCAGCAGATCAACTTCCTGGAGCTCAGGGCGATCCGCCTAGCTCTCAAGGCCTTCTCCCACCTGACTTCCCAACAGTCCGTCCTTGTCCAGACGGACAATCAAGTTGCCATGTTCTACGTGAACAAGCAGGGGGGCACGGGCTCCTTCCTCCTCTGCCGGGAGGCACAGAAGCTCTGCTCTTGGGCCGTCAGTCACGGCATTCTCCTCAAGGCAGTTTATCTCCCGGGCCAAGAAAATTGCCTTGCAGACAAACTCAGCAGGGTCCTCCAGCCGCACGAGTGGCGTCTGGATCCCTTGGTAGTTCAGAAGCTCTTCCTCAAGTGGGGTCTCCCCACGGTGGATCTCTTTGCCAGTCCTCACAACCGGCAGCTTCCTCGCTTCTGCTCTCGTCAGCCACACCCCCTTCGGGTGGCGGCGGACGCCTTTCTGATCTCGTGGTCGGGGAGCCTTCTGTACGCTTTCCCTCCCATCCCGCTGGTCTCTCGGACTCTTTTCAAGGTTCTCCGAGACAAAGCCTTCATGATCCTGGTGGCCCCTCGCTGGCCCAGGCAGCCGTGGTTTCCGCTCCTGCTGCAACTGGCGGTGGAGGATCCAATCCCTCTGGGGGTACAACCGGATCTCCTCACTCAGGATCAGGGGTCCCTTCTGCACCCCAACCTCAGGTCTCTCAACCTCATGGCCTGGCTGCTGAGAGGGTAGTCCTTGCTCCCCTTCTCCTGCCGGCGGAGGTGGAGGAGGTCGTCTTAGCTTCGCGACGGCCTTCTACCCGCAAATGCTACGCCCTTAAATGGCGTCGCTTTGCAGTCTGGTGTGCCCAACAGTCTCAGGATCCCTTCTCCTGCCCGGTGTCGGTGATCTTGCAGTACTTGCTGCACCTCTCTAATCTGGGACTTAAGTCCAACTCCGTCAAAGTTCACCTCAGTGCTCTTTCAGCACATCATGTGCCAGTGGACGGCAGACCTCTCTCCAATGACCCTCTCGTAGCGAGGTTTCTCCGAGGTCTCCTTCTACTTAAACCACCTCTGCGCCCGCCAGCGCCTGCTGGGACCTGAATGTGGTTTTGCAGCGGATCACCTGTCCGCCTTTTGAACCTATGGCTACCTGTTCTCTCCGTTTTCTGTCTTGGAAAACACTGTTCTTGATAGCCCTCACTTCCGCTAGGCGCGTAAGTGAATTGCAGGCCCTCGTGTCTGATCCCCCTTACACTCGGTTCTACAAGAATAGGGTAGTCCTACGGACTCACCCAAAATTTCTGCCTAAAGTGGTCTCCCCTTTTCACATCAATCAGGAGGTGGTACTTCCAACCTTCTTTCCCAGACCACACTCCAGCCGAGCTGAAACGGTCCTCCATACCCTGGACTGTAGAAGGGCATTGAACTTCTACCTTGACCGTACGCGGGAGCACCGTAAAGCTGCTCAGCTTTTTGTGTCTTTTGACCCCAATAAATTGGGGCTCCCGGTCTCCAAGCGTACTCTGTCCATCTGGGTTGCGGACTGTATCTCTTGGGCTTATGGGGCAGCCGGACTCTCCTTAGAAAGTCGAGTCACGGCTCATTGCGTTCGGGCAAAGGCCACGTCAGTGGCTTACCTCCGCTCTGTTCCGCTGGCAGACATCTGCCGGGCCGCTACTTGGTCTTCGAGCCAGACTTTTGCGGTCCATTACTGTCTCGAGAGGGAGTCCCGTAGGGACAGTGCTTTCGGACAGGCAGTCCTCCGTAATCTCTTTGAGGTCTGAGCAACTCCTACCCTCCATCCCGGATGTGGGCTACCGGTGGGTGATAATTCAGCGAAGATTCTATCCTTCTGTGCTGCTGAGCTAGAGGGAGCTCATTTTTGTGCTTAGGGTCTCCGGTAGCCTTGAGCTTGGGAGTCCCATAAGTGAGGACTGACTTCCTGCTTGGTCCTGGAGAAAGCGTAGTTACTCACCTGTAACAGGTGTTCTCCAGGAGCAGCAGGAATCAGTCCTCACTACCCTCCCTCCTCCCCTTGGAGTTGCAATCGTCTGCTTATGTTCTTTTTTTGCAAATTTTTATGCTGTCTTTTTTAGCTATGTCATCTGACTGGCTAAGATGGCACCCTCGGGCGGGAAGACGACCGCGCATGCGCGCTGCAATTCCCAAAGGCTTTCTTTGAAAGCTGGGGAAAATTGCTCCGCGAGGGCTCCGTCGGCGCCGACGTCACCCATAAGTGAGGACTGATTCCTGCTGCTCCTGGAGAACACCTGTTACAGGTGAGTAACTACGCTTTGCGCCTACAAAGTCTTATGCTGCAAGTACATTACCTTGTGCTTGTCCACACTAAATCTCATCTACAATATCTTTGCTCATTTACCTAAGATATGTGCCGCTCTGTAAAATCAGTAAGTCTTGTGTTGCGTGACATCTGTTTAAAAAAAAATAAAAGCAACAGATGACACCCTCCAGCAGGGAATAAATTGCATAGTATTGTGTCATAAAGAAGCAAATTTCTTTTTTTGCTGTTCAAAGAAGTTGCTATGCAACTTTCACTAGAGCCTTCCATTTCCCAAGAAGAGAGCAGTGCCAGAAATGTACACATTCCAGAGCAGGCTTCAGGAAGCTCCTCTCTCTAGGATCGGGGCTCCAGAGCTGCAAAAGGAAGCCATGAGAGCAATAAGTGAAATGAAGAAAAAGGAGTGTGGCATATTTGGGTAGGATATTGAAAAAGATGCCATTAAAGGGATTGTTGCAAGAAGGTTAAATAGTGAGAAGTCTGGTGGAGGAGGAAGATCTAGGAGGAGATGGTTTTGGTGAGGGGCAGAGAGAGAGAGAGAACAAGAAGGTTGTGGAGAGAAGGGGAAGGGGAGGATAGGGTTGAAAAGGAGGCTGTGGAAGGACGTATATAAAAAGGAAGGAGAAGAACAGAAGAGACAGGGAGGTTGTAGAGGGAGAGGTAAAGGGTAAACTGAGGTTATGAAAGTGGGAAAGAAGGGAAATGGAAATTAAAGGAAAAAGGGAGAGGTGAATGGTAAGGGAAAGGATTGGGTAACGGAAAGGAAAGAAAGATGACAAATAAGGGAAGAAAAGGCAACAGAAAACAGTAAGCTAAAGAGAAATATAAAAGTGATCTCCAGGAACAAGCAGGAATAAGTCCTCACATATGGGTACGTCGGTACCGACGGAGCCCGTGCGGGAAAGCTCCCCAGCTTCTTAGAATAGAAGCTTTTGGGACCTCCCACTGCACATGCGCACTGCCTTCCCGCCTTCCTGAACAGCTCTCCTCAGTTTCTCTTTTTCCGCGGAGCCAGCAGGTCGTGTTCCTGTCACCGCTGAAGAAATTGTTATTTTATTTGTTTCTTTAGACCGCGTACCTGCCTTCCCCATACCGATACCGGTATCGCCGGTCTTTTCTTTCTTTCTTTAAAAAATTATAATTCTTTTTTCTTATTTTTTAGCTTTTTGGTCACTTCAGAGAGGCCTCTCGGCCTACTCAATTTCTCCTCATGGAGAAGCCAGCCCCTGGATTTAAGAAGTGTACCAAATGTAATGCTGTTATTTCAGTCACAGACACCCATGACTGGTGTCTGAAATGTTTGGGGCCTGACCATTCCATACCGGACTGCCCATCTTGCTCCCACATGTCTAAACGTGGGCTGCAGAACCGGGCCAACAAATTCCATGTGCTGTTTGCTTCAGAGAATACAGCATCACAGTCATCCAGGTCTTCTTCTCCGGATGGATCTCAGGTAACCAAACCTTCTGTGGGCAAGTCCTCAAAGAGCAAATCTCCTTCAAAGCATCGAGAGGCTCTTAGCTTAGAACTTGAGGACCCTGCCCCAGCCAAACAACCCCGGCGGGAAGTCCAACTTCCAAAAACGCCAATTCAGGGGTCTCAGGTTGATATCGATGCTACGGCCTCGACAGATCACCTGTTAGCCTGCTCTGGGGTACCGGGTCACTCCGGTACCGACATCCAGGCAGCTATGGCGTCCATGGGCGATACTGTACAGTCCATGCAGCAGGCCGTCATGGCTTTCATTAAAGCTGCAACGCCATCGGTTCCGCTTTCAGCGGTTCCGGGCCCGATACCGGTATCGTCCGCCATGCCGGTATCGAGGCCGTCCACCTCTAAACGCAAGTCGGTACCGTATGGGCTTTCGCTCCATACCGGTTCCATACCCGATACGCCCGATATCGATACCGATCGGTACGCGTATCGTGCGTTAGAGGAAAGCACCGATTCCTCTGAGGATTTTCACTCCTCTGATGATTCTGCTGAGTTTTCACTCAACTTACCTGAGGAGCCCTCTTCTCCTAAAAGGAGAATGTCCCCTCCAGAGGATTTGTCCTTCCAGGACTTTGTTTTAGATATGGCTACAGCCCTTTCTATTACCACATCCTCTGAAAAGGAACCCAGATCCAAAAAAACTGGATATTTTGGGATACTCAAAGGCCCCTAAGGAGGCAGTTACCCTGCCTATCCATGAAATCCTTCAAGAACAACTGATGGATTTCTGGGAAAATCCTTTGACTTTGTCTCCTTATTCCCGTAGGTTGGACACCATGTATAGGGTCCCTCCTTCTCCTGGTTTCCAAAAGACTCAATTGCCCCACCACTCTATTGTGGTGAAGTCTGCAATGAAGAAGATTAGGAGTACCAAAAGGCACTCTTCCACCCCTCCAGGACGGGAATGTAAGACTTTGGACTCTTTTGGTAGGAAAATTTTCCAGGCTAGTATGCTTATAGCCAGGATTAATTCCTACAGTCTCTATATGGGCATGTTCCTGGAGGAACTTGCCAAAAAGGTGCGGCATTTTGCCCCCTTTATCCCTGAGGATAAAAAGCAGGGATTCCTTTCCCTAGTGAAACAACTCTTAGAGGTTTCTAAGTTCTCTAATAGGGCAGCATATGATTCCTTTGAGGGAGCCAGTAGGGCTTCGGGCATTGCTATTGCAGCCCGACGTCTTGCTTGGCTCCAGGCCTCTGATCTGGAACCTTGGGTTCTAGATGGCTTACGGAATCTGCCCTGTACAGGTGAGAACTTATTTGGGGAAGAGTGGCAAATCAAAGCCACCCAGATGGATGCTGAAAATGCCACCTTGGAAAGACTTTCAAAGTCCACTTCAATTCCTACTAAGAAAAAGTCTTTTAAAAGGCCTTACTATAAGAAGGCCAGAGTTGCTTCAAATACTGGCCAGCAGTCTTCTCAACCTCGCTATACTGCTAAGCGTCAGCAATCCAAACAAGCACGAGCTAAGCCTGCAGCAGCTACTGTAGCTCAGCAGGCTCCAACCCCTCAGGGGTTTTGACTTGCTCCTAGGGAACTTGCCACTTCTGGTTCTAACACAACCAGAACCTCTCACCATACCCGGAAGGTTGGTTCACTTTGCTCCCAGATGGGAACAAATCACAACAGAACAATGGACCCTCTCTATCATTCGAGAGGGTTACAAACTTCATTTCTCCAGCCTTCCTCCCCATCATATGGTGAGACCATTCAATTCTCCCCCATCTCTCCTAACCCTGTTGGGTCAAGAGGTTTCCTCTCTTCTTGCCCAAGGGGCCATAGAAGAGGTTCCTCTTCCTCAACAAGGGTCCGGTTTCTACTCCCCTTATTTTCTCATTCCAAAGAAGACAGGGGGATTCAGACCAATCCTAGATCTGAGAGAATTGAACAAATTTCTCTTCAAGGAGAAATTCAAAATGCTGTCTCTCGGCATTCTCCTTCCTTACCTCCAGGGTCAGGACTGGCTTTGTTCTCTAGACCTACAGGATGCGTATACACATATACTCATCCATCCATCCCACAGAAAGTATCTTCGCTTTCTGTTTCAGGGAAAACATTTCCAATACAGAGTACTCCCCTTCGGTCTAGCCTCTGCTCCAAGAGTATTCACAAAATGCATGGCAGTCGTAGCCGCATTTCTAAGAGGCATGGGAATCTTTGTCTTCCCAGATCTGGACGACTGGCTCATCCGAGCTCCAACTCAGTCACAGGCCCAGATTTCCCTGGACCACACAAGGAGCCTTTTGCAGTATCTGGGACTGGTAGTAAACCTTCCCAAGTCCCAACTCATCCCTACTCAATCTCTAGAATTCATAGGGGCCCAGTTGGACACCATCACTGCAAGGGCCTACCTTCCACATGTTCGAGGCCAGCGCCTCCTGAGTTTGGCCTCCCAAGCTCAGTCCAGCACTCACTTGACAGCCAGGGAAATGCTACGCCTACTGGGTCATATGGCCTCCACAGTGCATGTGGTGCCCTATGCTCGTCTTCATATGAGAGCAGCTCAATGGACCCTGGCCACTCAGTGGACTCAGGCGTCAGGAGCGCTCTCAGACCAAATACAAACCTCCGATCGTCTGTTTTGGTCCCTCCACTGGTGGACTTCCACCAAGAATCTGTTGTTGGGGGCTCCATTTCAACCATTGCTACCCCAAGCAACCCTCACAACAGATGCCTCCCAAACAGGGTGGGGAGCCCATCTGCAAACTCTCTCCACTCAGGGCACTTGGTCTCTACAGGAGACCACCCTTCATATCAATCTTCTGGAACTGCGAGCAATTTACCTTGCCCTCAAGGTCTTCCACTCCCTCCTAGCCAACCTCACTGTCCTAGTTCAGACGGACAATCAGGTGGCCATGTTTTACATAAACAAACAAGGAGGGACGGGCTCTCTGTCGCTTTGCAACGAAGCTCTAAGACTATGGGCCTTCGCCAGAGAGCATCAGATTCACCTGCTAGCAGTGTATCTCCCAGGAGTTCAAAACTCTCGGGCAGACAGGCTCAGTCGAGTTCTGCTGCCACACGAATGGTCCCTACATTTGGACCAAATAAACCGAATCTTTCAGGAATGGGGGACCCCGGACATAGACCTCTTTGCAAGTCCGTGGAATGCCAAACTTCCCCGGTTCTGTTCCAGAACTCCGTGTCAGGGAGCTCAGGCTACGGACGCCTTTCTCCTGAATTGGAATCAGGCATTCCTATATGCCTTTCCACCCATTCCTTTGATTCCCAAGACTCTGTTCAAACTCCAGAGGGATCATGGAACTATGATCCTCATAGCTCCACGCTGGCCACGCCAAGTGTGGTTCCCTCTACTTCTACAGCTCTCCCAGGGATCCTACTTGGATCTGGGAGCTGCGCCAGACCTCCTGTCTCAGGAGGAGGGGACTTTGTGGCACCCAAACCCCAAATCCCTTCACCTCAGTGCTTGGTTACTGAAGGCTTAAACCTTCAAGACTTTCATCTTTCCCAACCAGTGAAAGATATCCTTTCTGCCTCTAGGAAACCCTCTACCAGGCGTTCCTATGCTTTCAAATGGAAACGTTTTTCCATTTGGTGTGCTCAGCAGGGTCTTGACCCTCTGGCACTTCCTTTGAATTCTCTTCTTGATTATCTCCTGCATCTCTCCAATGCAGGCCTCAAGACGAATTCGGTAAGAGTCCATTTAAGTGCTATTGCAGCATCCTTGAAACATATAAATGGACAACCTATCTCCTCTCATCCTCTTGTTGCAAGATTCATGAGAGGCCTGACTCTCACTAAACCTCCCATCAGACCACCCCCGGTCGCATGGGATTTGAATCTAGTGCTCGGTCAACTTATGAAGCCACCTTTTGAGCCAATGTTTTCCACCTCCTTGAAATTTCTTTCCTGGAAGGTCATCTTCCTCATTGCAGTCACTTCGGCTCGCCGCATCAGTGAGCTGCAGGCTTTAGTGGCTAATCCACCTTACACAAGATTTCATCATGATAAGGTGGTCCTTAGGACGAATCCCCACTTTATGCCTAAAGTGGTCTCGCCTTTTCATCTTAATCAAGAGGTATATCTACCTGTCTTTTTTCCAGCTCCTCATGCATCCAATGCAGAGAGGAACCTTCATACTCTGGATTGTAAAAGAGCTCTCGCTTTTTACCTTAATAGGACTCAGCCACATCGAAAGTCTTCTCAACTTTTTGTGGCCTTTGATCCTTCCCATTTGGGACTTCCAGTCTCCAAGCGTACACTTTCCAATTGGATTGCTCAGTGTATTTCTTTTGCTTACCAGAGCAAAAACATTTCTCTGGAAGGCCATGTCACTGCTCACAATGTGAGGGCCATGGCAACTTCTATGGCTCATCTGCACTCTGTTTCCATAGATCAGATCTGTCGAGCCGCTACCTGGGCCTCGGTTCATACCTTCACAGCCCATTACTGTTTGGACAAGGACTCCCGCCGGGATGCCTTGTTTGGCCAGGCTGTCCTCAAGCACCTGTTCCATTCCTAAACAACTCCTGCCCACCTTCCCAGAATGGATGCCTGAGATCCATACGAAGATGGCGAACCTTTACAGGGGATCCCATGCATCTAAGCTAGGGAGTCCCCATATGTGAGGACTTATTCCTGCTTGTTCCTGGAGATAGCACAGTTACTTACCTGTAACAGGTGATCTCTGGGAACAGCAGGAATTAGTCCTCACAACCCACCCACCTCCCCTAGGAGTTGTATCTTTTATCTATCTATCTTCCTGTCCTCTCTCTGTTGACTCAGCTATAAACTCGAAACTGAGGAGAGCTGTTCAGGAAGGCGGGAAGGCAGTGCGCATGTGCAGTGGGAGGTCCCAAAAGCTTCTATTCTAAGAAGCTGGGGAGCTTTCCCGCACGGGCTCCGTCGGTACCGACGTACCCATATGTGAGGACTAATTCCTGCTGTTCCCAGAGATCACCTGTTACAGGTAAGTAACTGTGCTTTACTGGAATAAAGAATAATTGAAAAGACAGAACAAGTAAACAAAAAAGACAGAATTGAGATAGAGGAGAAAATAGCCCCATACATGACGTCCAGAAAAATATTTAGAGACTTTCATTGATTTTGTCATCACAGAGTAAATGTGATATTAGAAAAGGGGTCAGGATTGATTAGTCTTAAATAGATCTGAGCTGGATAGCACTGAGTGGCCTTGAGCAGGTAACCCAAAGGTCAACAGTGAACACTCTGCAGATGGAGCTCAGCTTAAGTTCACATCATCCAGAAGGCTGCTCCCCATTAAACGTGAAACAGAATTCCAGATATTTCCTTTATTTACACATATATCTTTATTTTTGCACCTCTGCTTCCAGTGAAGCTGCAGCTCACGCTGTTGCCACGCTTGCTGAAGCCACCCTTCAGGGAGGAGGGCAGATCGTCTTATCTGGCGAAACTGCAGCAGCGGTCGGAGCACTTACCGGAGTCCAAGACGCTAACGGTAAGAGGACAGTAACAATTTTTTTGTTTCTGTTTTAGAATTCTCTTCCTCTTGTATGCATTTAAATGCTTTCACTTTGGGGAAAAATAGAAAAGGTTGATAAAAGCATTGCTTCTACGTTTTTGTACTTGGTGTGAGTATGACCCAAGGGCTGTGACTGTAGAGAAGGCTTTGGAAACCCTCAGAAAAATAAGCCACAGAGAAATGCATAGGAAAAAAACAGTGCACACTGGCCTGTACTATAAAAAGAAGTTCAGAATCAAACAGTAGGCCACAAGCACTTTCTTTTGTAAACAAAAAGTTTGAGATAATTTTCAAATGCTTGCACAGTTATAAAGTACACAGGTGCTTTTAGTGCATAGACTTTTTTCAGCAGCCAAATAATTTTTGTTTATTTCTCCAAGCTCATACCCTTGGGACTGCCTCCTCTTAGTCACTTTAAAAGTTTGTGTGCTATGGAAGACTGCACATACTTTTACCTGCCAGAGGAGGACTGTCGAGATACATTAACCTGTTTGAATACAGTTCTACTGAATGACAATTGCCCTCCAAGGGGGTAATTTTATAAGCTGCTTGAGCATGTAGAACAGCGCTTTACATGCCCAAGTAGCCACTTCTAAAGTTGCCTTGACATATAAATGCATAAAAGTAGGTTTAGCAAAACAATAGTGCTAGCATTATGTATTTCTAAAATCCCTTATCTCTAATACAACAGTAATTGTAACTTAACTTTATCCCCTCCCCCCTGCTAGTTCCCCCTCTAATCCCCCCCTTAACATTAAAGCACATTGTGTTGTCTTTGCTTACAATTATGATCAACCTCATCCATTGCGTACAACTTGTCACACTGCTTTTCATGTAACATTCTCTCACTGATCTCCCAGGTCTCAATGCCCAGAACGACCCTTATAAATATACATTACACTTTTGGCACCCCTGAGCTGCCCTCTCCCTTGCTCCCTCCATGTGTTTCCAACCAGGTGAACACATGTTTCCATTGCTCCATAATTTTATCGCCTCTCCCCTTCTTAAGTTCCGTCAGTCTATGCATCAAACACAAGTCTGCAACTCGGTGGATGAAATCCCTACTCCTTGGTGGTCATATCCCCGTCCATAATTTAGCAATTTCCCCCCTTGCCGCCACTAAACAATGGTGCAACACGTCCTTGACTCTCAACAGAATATCCTACTCTATGTGTTGTAGTAAACATAACTCCGGCCGCCATTTTAATTGAATGCCTGTCATACCCATTATGATATCCAACACTTCTTCCCAGTATTGGCGGATTTTCCCACAGCTCCACCGCATGTGTATCAAGGTACCCCTCTCCTTACAACTCCTCCAACACTGATCTGAATGTCCCCGCCCCGCCTTCCATTGTCGTATCGGTGTCCAGTACCACCGGTATAACACTTTATACGCATTTTCTTTTATTTGGGTCGCTATCGAGATACCCGCTACCATTTGAACTATTTTATCCCAAATCTGTTCTCCCCATTCCATATTTAGATCCGCTTCCCACTTTTTCATGTACTCTAGTTTACCTACCCCCCTTCCAGTAAGCTTTTATATATTTTTGACAAAACTCCTTTGCAACCTGCCTGCCCTGTGCATAGTACCTCAAAACACCCCCTTTCACTCCATAAATCTTGCCACACTTTCCTCTTTGTTAAGAAATGACTCAGCTGAAGATAGCTATAGTGATCATGCGTTGAAAGACCATATAGATCCCGCATCCCTTCAATATCCCTAATCCACTCTTTATGCACTACTTGTGCAATATGCGTTAAGGGCGAGTTGAGACCCTTCACATTCAGTGACATTATTTTTAACTCACCGTTTGATAAAACCTCCCTTTCCCCTCCTTTGGCTGAGTGCCCTTCCCTAACTCTTGATGTCCCCCCCTTCCCCCCCACTCCCTACATCTCCCTCCTTCCCCCTATCTCCCTTCCCCCCTCCCCCCTTCCACCCAACCCCTTCCCTCATCCCCTCCTTGGAGACTCCACTTCCATATATGGTGACAGTCTATCAGATCTCTGCCATGCCCTTCTCCTTCCTTCCCCCTCCCCCTTTTCACACCTAATCCCCACCTCCAATGGCCGGATCTATCCCTCCCTCCTTCCCGATCCTACTCCCTTCTTATCCTCTCCACCTACCTCCCTACCCCATCTTACCCACCCTTACCAACCAATCTGCCCCCTCCCCTCAGCCCCTTATCGCTACCCATTAATGACCTACTTGATGTTTCTACCCAACCTTGCCCTCTCTACCTTCCACCCCCCTCCCCCTCTTCCAACCCACCTCCTCCTACTCCTCCCACCCTTCTCCCCTCTCCTGCGAAAAACATCTCTTACTTTAAACTCTTAGCAATATTTTACATCACTACATTTAATACAACATCTGATGCCAATTACTCTGGGTCTCTCTTCTTCAGCCGCTATAATTCGCTGATGTTTACTCCTGGGCTGCCTTTAGTAAGTCTCGCTGGTCTTCGACCCTGGGCTGGTGTCCTCTGCCATCGTAAACTGGCCGCCCTGGTCTCGGACGTTGTGCCAGATTTTAGTGATGCTTGGCTCTCTTTGCCCCCTGGCAGGTTACTGAGTCCCAGATCTCCATGCACGCCCCATGCTTCTTCGCTATTCCTCACCCTTCTCGACATGCTTTTCACTGTTATGAGAAGTCCAAAAGGATACATGCAACTGTAACGCACCTCCTCTCTCCTCAGGAATGCCATCACCTCCCACATGTCTCTCCGATGTTGTAGGGTGCCCAGAGATAGGTCCTGGAAGAACTCCACCGCTTGTCCTTTACATTGGAAATGACCCAGTTTCCGTGCAGCCTTCAGGATATTCTCTTTGCTTTTAAAGGAGTGCAGGCACACCACTATGTCCCTTGGTCTGTTGTCTCGCTTTGGGCCCAGCCCCCTGTGTGCCCTTTCAATTTGCAGTGACTCACCCCCTGCACATTCATCTAAGGCCGCCGCTTGTAACACCGCTGCAAACACCTTTTGAATAACATCTTCACAATTCGCATATTGGGGGCTCTCTGGAATGCCTCGCCCTCTTATATTACTCCTCCGTGAGCGATCTTCCAGATCCTCCGTCTTCTCCTTCAGCTCTTCCTGCCTTGCTTTAATTCTGTCCATCCTTTTTGAATCTCTTCCAATCTCTCCCTTGTTGTTCCAGCTGCGTTTCCGTTTCCTCCACTCGGGAACCTAGGTCCCCTATGTCCTGTTTTAACGATTGCAAAGTCTCTTTTAGGTCATTTTTTACACCACAGATTTCCACTTTAAGTTCTTCTTTCAGCTCATTCAGCCACGTCTTTATCATTTCCTGAATTCCCGGGCCCCATGTGCTTTCCAGCTCTTCTCCAGCTTCTGCCTCAGGCTCTGCCACCGTTTTGCCCTCCCTGTCTCCTTCCTTTCCTCCTCTCAGGGGAGCGTATGAGGATCTGTACTCCGCCAATTTTTTCTTAGCTGCTATCTCTCCTTTGGATTTCTCCATCTTCCTCGCGGCCTTCTCCTTTGAGCTTTACTGCTTGGCACTCTGTGAGCCCCTTTTCCTCACTGCTCGTCCTAGCCAGAGAGTTGGTAGTGTTGATAGATTGGCTTCAGAAAATTTAGCTAGTGCTTCAGTGCTTTGCTTGCCAGCCTGCACTCCTTCCCCCTCCCAGGCTTATAGAAGTCTGTTCCAGCTGTCTGCGCACCTCTCACCTCCTTCCCGACGCTTTCACACTGCTGAATCTCCCCTCCTGCTCTTCAATCCACTCTGATATCTCTGTCGGGATCTCCTTAGCCCCCGGGGCCCAGCCGCTTCTCTCATGCACTGCGTGCTCTCCCTCCTGCCCTTTCAGCGTTCTCAGCAGCCATCCGCCTCTGCAAGCATGGCCCCACTCACTGCTGCCGCTTGCCTGTGGTGCTGTCTGCTGCCGTTCGGCACTGTCGTCAGTTCCCGATCGCTTCGGCTGTCTTCTCTCCGGTGCTGTTTTGCTCCCTTTGATGCTCTATTGCTTCCTCCTCTGGGGCCGCAGCGTTCAGACTGCCTCTCTCCCCTGCCACGTGCTCCTCGATTGCGGCCTCTCCGTCGCTCCCGCTGCTAGACGATCTTTCGGGCTCCCCGGCTTTCACTGCTGCTGGCTCTGGCGATTATCCGGTAATCCGCTCACTACTGCTCCATCTTCTCACAGCATTGGGCTGCCCCGTTCACTTTCTGCTGTGTTTTCCACCTTTAATACGTGCTTAGGCTGCGGAGCTCTAAAATCGCACCGCCATGCGGCCTGATGACGTCACCGGAAGTCATAGTGCTTGCTTTTATGTGATACATGCGTAAGCATTCCCAAGGGCAGAGAATGGATGGAGTAGGGCAGGATAAGCACTTATGTGTATACTAGATTCTGACCTGCACTAGATGTACAGAATTATTCCTGCCTTGGATCAGATGTAACTTTGAGCAGCAGCTTTCAGGGAGGTAACTTATAGAGGCCACCTGTATTGCATAATAAAATAGGTGCAACATATGGGCCTGTGTGTCTTCCCTACCAAGGCGCCTGTTATAAAATTACCCTCTTAATATTTATGTTTAATAGTATTTTCTATATCCGCCTTTCATTGACAACATCAGAGCGGTTTACAAGTTAAAAATCACAAATAAACACTAAGAAACAAAGTTACAATCCAAATCTGGAGAAAAGAATCCCGAAAAGAAAGAATAGAGCCAAGATTCAGATTCTGTTGACAGTCCATAGCCCCCCGACAAGATAAAGTCCTAATCTCCTAGACACTCCCAAAAGGCTTGTTCAAACTAGTACTTGAACATCTTCAAGGCAGTTTTAAATTTACAATAGGACAATTCTTTCCTAATCTCACAGGATAAGGAGTTGGACCAAATAATAAAAAGCAGTCTGCCCTGTAGTCTCCAAATGGGCTCTAGAGACAGAGGGCAACACTAACCTATTTTGCTGTGATGACCGAAGAAGACGAGAAGGCACATACAGTATCAACAGAACTTCTAAATATTGAGAAAGGCCCATATAGAAGGCCTTATGAGCTAAAGTCAACACCTTATGCTGTATTCTATAATACACTGGTAGCCAATGGTGTTCTTTCCGAAAAGGTGTAACATGAAGAAACGTTCTGTAACACGTTACCAGCTCGATGGCTACTGTCTGCAGTTTGTGTGATGGGTTCCATATTTTTTTTAATGTTTAATGGCTTTGATTAACCACCCTTCGAAAAATAACATCAGAGTAATGCACAGGGCAAAGAACCACCAGAAAAATAAGGCACAGTTCATTTTCTGAGAATCACCACCTCTTTGCCTATATAGAAAAAGGCAAGACAGAACAGGGAATAAAGCATTTAAACATTCAAAAAGCCAACTTAAATAATAGAAGTGTATTTCTTTATTTTAGAATCTGTGCTGACCCTGTTCACATCACAGTCTGTTTCCAAACTTCCAGCAGGACTGTGACAAATAGATCAGTCTGCCAGCACAATGTTGTGGAACTGTTCTCTCTGTTTCTAACAGAATAAATTATCCAAGAACACAACAGTCGTGCTAAATAACAGCATTTACATATGTGTAAATGTGATTTCAGAAAGCTGTCATTTACATATGGAGACGCCCCTGGATGCAGACATTCCAAGGGGGCATGTCATGGGCAGCCCAAAACTATATACATGTATTTCCCATTTTACAATGGGAATACGCCTATATTTAAGAAACTTTCTCCGTTGCCCTTTGCACCTGCTCTGAAGCGAGCAAAGGTGTTTTTTTTTTGTTTTTGTTTTTTTTAAGTGCTTGTTTCGGCCAGGGCTGACTGCAAGGGATTCAAGGGGTTCATCTCTTAACACACCTCCCAACTTGTATTGTTTTTTTTTTTTAAACTGGGAGTAAAGCGTTTGTGGATTCTTTTGTTAATTGGTGCCACTTGGTCAGTTTTTAAAAATCGGGCAGCTAGACGTGTAAGTGCTGACACTTATTCATGGAAGCCACAAGCAATGATGCTCTTTTGGTTTCTATGTGCAACTTTGTAAAATTGCTTATTCCGCTGTGCGTGCTGCTACTTACACGTTCCATGTTGGGCAGAAGCTTTTGTAAAATACTTGGGAGATGTGAACCGCCGGAACTGGATGTCCCATTCCCATGTTCAGCCCCTGTGAAAAATGGGGCTTCACATTTCATAAGCTTGCTGGGGGGTCTTAAAATAATTTAGACACAGGGGTGCTGGTTTTCAGGGTAAGAGTTCTTCGATGGGTTTGCGGAAGAATCCCTAGCGGGTGCATGCTTAGTTTTTTGGCACTGCTGATTGCACACCCAAGCTGAATCATTTCAAAGGACATCCTCACTGGAAGATTGGTTTTCATATAAGCTGATACCAAACTGACCCTATTGATCAGGCTGAGATTCTTCCTTCACTTCTGGAAATGAGTCAGGGGCACATGGGTTTTGTGATTTGGCAGAGTTTTATGTGTGTTGGCAAAAACAGAATCCGTTTGGGAAGTTCACAGTCTAATAAGATGGAGAATTAGGGACAGAGCTTTAGATCAGCAGCCCCAGAGATATAGCTGTCATTCCTAGTGCACTGAATCTGCTGTACGGTCTAACAGTGAATCTTTCGATTAAAGAAGAATCCCAGCAAAGAGAAGAGTTGCCGTGTTTTACCCATGATCCACTAAATTTCACAATCATGGATTCATATGAAAATTCCAAAATAGACCTAAGCCTGCCACCTATCACCATTTCACCAACAAAAAATAGTAATACATTCCAACCCAACATGTATCTGTAAAGACCTGCTGCATGTGGAAGGTGAGTTAGCATGAGCAGACACAGACACACGTGACTGTCCGACAACAGGTCAGCATGTCTCCACAAGCCCCTTATTTACATATGTTGTGAGAAAAATGTTGCTTGTGTACTTTTAGATGCAAACATCAACAGTGCACCAGAATTCTTCCCCAGCATTTCTTCATTTTTGAACTGTTGCAAAGCTAGTGTCCCTGTTTCCTTCCACCATGGGGAATGCATCTCCTGATGATGTATTTCTTTCCGTTGGATTTTCCAGTGTCATTGTAACCCTTTTGTGCCAAAATGAGCAGGCTGTTTTAATGAAAGGATTGTCTCTGTCTAAACTTTTCATTTTATTTTGTCTGCATAGCATTCAGTTGTTCAGAAAGAAAAACCTGCAAATTGTGCTGTTTTTTTAGTTGCTATATTTTATAGCTTGCTATTTCTTCAGTGGACAGTATAATAGCATAAGAACATAATAAATGCCAAGTTAGATTAAACCAGTGGTCCATCGAGACCAGAATCCTATCTTCAATAGGGGCCAATTGGGTCCTTTGGAAGTATCTAGCAAATCCGAAATGGGCACACCCCTTCCCTGTTGGATTCCCCAGGCCTGCTTGGTTGTTCACTATTAATGGGACCTGTCGTCCAGAAACTTGTAAAAGCCTTTCTTAAACTCATTTGTAGTACTTTATTTGACCACATTTTCTGGCAACAAATTCCACAATTGTGTATTGACCAAAACAATACTTTGCTAAATTTGTTTTAAATCTGCTACCAATTGGTTTTATCAGTTGTCCCTTAGTCCTAGGCTGTCTGAAAGAGTAGATAATCAGTCCCCACTTATGTCTTCCACTACTTTCACCCTTCTTTACTCCAAGCTGAACAGCCCTAACTTGTTCAAGCTTTCTTCATAGTGAAACCGTTCTGTCCCCTTTATCAGTTTTGTAGCCTTTCTCTAGATCTTTCCTAGTTCTATATATTTTTTGAGATGAGGAGACCAGAACTTCATGTAATAGTCACGGTGTGGTCACATCATGGACTTATACAGAAACATTATTACATTACCTGTTTTGTTTTCTAAAACCACCTGAATAATTCCTAACATATTTGCTTTTTTTGGATGCTGCTACGTTTTGTTCACTGGGGCTCTAAGATCTTTCCACTGAGTGGTAGTGCCAAAGTAGCCATCCCTCTAGTGAGTTTGCCAAGTGTATTTCAGTTGCCTCAAAGTCAAATTGCAACTCATGATTGCAGTCTGTTAACAGGAAAGCCCAGTGCATTTAAATATAGAAGCATAGAAGATAATGGCAGATAAAGACCATATGGCCTGTCCAGTCTTCCCAGCCATACCAACTGCTAAGCTCTACAATACCTTCCTCTCTGAGGAATGGCTGAGAGGCCAGGCCATGCATTCACCACCCTTTCCTTAAAGCAATGTTTCCTAAGATTACTCCTGAATCTATCACCTTGCACCTTCATTTTACGCCCCCTTGTTATTTATTTATTTATTTATTTAACAGCTTTTATATACCGCGCTATTTATTATCAGTGCGGTTTCCATATAACAAAGATTGCACAGTCAAACAACTGATCTGTGTTTACATTGTAACAGGAGTTTGAACTTGGAGCAACAGGGTAACTATATACATATGTACAACAAACATAATTAGGTCAGGTTGATATTTTCAAGTAGAGCTCGGAAATCTCAAAGGTACTTGAGACAGAGTTATTTATGTGGAGAATGAAGGTTTGTGAGCGTTGGTGTGTGGAAGATCAGAGGGTGGGGTGGGTGATTGTGGATGATTGTGCAAAGTGACATAGGAAAATGTGCTGTTTGATTGCCTTACGGAACTGGATAAGGTCTTTGATTGATCTTATTTCTGGTGGAAGGTCGTTCCAGCACCTTGGGGCGTAGAAGGCGAAGGTTCTAGAGCCAGGGCCGGCCCAAGGGTTTCTGCCACCCTAGGCAGAAACCCTGGCCATGCTGCCCCACCCAGCTGCTGCCAACCCCCCCCCCCCCCCCCCCAGCTGCAGCTGCCACTGATTCTATCTCGGGGGGGATGGCAGCAGCAGTATTTCAAAAGGCAATGGCTTTTTGCTGCCACTTTATTCCCTGTGACAGGCCATGTACTTCAGCACACATGGCCTGCCGCTTCTGATCCCGAAGGACATGGCCTTCTGCAGGGAAGAATGTGGCGGCAAAAAGCCATCGCCTTTTGAACTACTGCTACTGCTGCCTCCCCCCCCCACTTCCCTGTGATGGAATCAGTGGCAGCTGGGGGAAGGGGCGGCACGGCCGGCCATGTGTGCTGCCACTGCCCACCTGGGCCTGCCACCCTAGGCAGCAGCCTAGCCCGCCTTGTGCATTTATGCCACAGAGGTATTTAAATGTCTCTATGATATCTCCTTTCTCCTGCCTTTCCTGTAAAGTAGATGATGTGAGATCTTTAAGTCTGTCCCCATATGCTTTATGATGAAGACCACTGACCATTTTAGTAGCTACCCTCTAAATCAGTGATTCTCAACCCAGTCCTCTGGGAACCCTAGTCCAGTTGGGTTTCAGGGTATCCACAATGAATATGCGTGAGATAGATCTGCATACAGTAGAAATAGTGCATGCAGATGTATCTCATGCATATTCATTGTGGATATCCTGAAAACCTGACTGGCCTGTAGGGAAGGTCCCAGAGGACTGGGTTGAGAACCACTGCTCTAGACCAACTCCATCCTGTTTATATCTTTTTGAAGGTGTGATCTCCAGAATTGCACCGAATACTCCAAATGAGGTTTCACCAGAAACTTAAACAGAGACACTCTCAGCTCCTTTTTCCTGCTGAGAATTCCTCTCCCTGTGCACCCAAATATCCTGGGGTTTTTTGCTGTCACCTTTTCCACCTTAAGAGCCTCATTTATGATCACCCCCAGTTGATTATAACTGAAGCGATTTGTTAATCATCTGGGTTGCACACCTATGGGTCAAGACTTAGAGGCTCCAAATAAAAATGTCTCTGCTTCTGGGCTTTGTTGCAGGAACAGAGCTAGGGTTTCTGGCATCCCCCTGCAACTTATAAATCAGTGCCTCCCCCTTCTCCCCCATGTCCAACATCTCCTCTCTAATTCGCAGCCTCCACTCCTCCATCATGCTACCACCCTACCTTCAGCCAGGCTGGAAGAAGCCAAAGGAAATCGGCATCATTGGAAGCCTTCCAGCATAGGCCTGTGCTTCAAGTGCTGCTGCATATCCTGTCTTCTGCCAACTTCCTCTAGAACTGACCTGACCACCCCACCCCCTCAAAATGTCAGTGCCCCCTGCCATGTTAGAAACATAGAAACATGATGGCAGAAAAAGACCATATGGCCTATTCAGACTGCCCTTCCATACAACTTTTTTTCCTTTTAGAGATCATCTGCGTTGCTCCCTTGCTTTCTCGAATTCAGATTCTGTCTTTGTCTCTACTACATCCTCTGGGAGACTGTACAATGCATCTACTACTCTTCCCGTAAAGGAATATTTCTGCATATTATTCCTGAATCTATCCCCTATCGCCTGCATCCTATGCCCCCTCATTGCAGAGCTTTCTTTCAATTGAAAGAGACTCTCCTCCTGTGCATTTATCCCATAAAGGTATTTAAACGTTTATAGCATATCTCCTCTCTCCCTCATTTCCTCCAAAGTATACATTTTGAGATCTTTAAGTCTGTCCCCATATGCCTTATGACAAAGTCCACTGATCATTTTGGTAGCCACCTCTGCACTGACTCCATCCTGTTAATATCCTTTTGAAGCTGTGGTCTCCAGAATTGCACACAGTACTCCAAATGATGTCACACCAAAAAATTATAGAGACACCATCATCTCCTTCCTGCTGGCCATTCCTCTCCCTATGCACCCAAGCATATTTCTGGCTTTTGCCATCACCTTTTCTACTTTTTTAGCCATCTTAAGGTCTTCAGAAACAGTCACTCTCAGGTCCTGCTCTTCTTTTGTGGACAGAAGTACTTCACCCCCTATACTGTACTGCTCCCTTGGATTTTTGCAGCCCAAATGCATGACTCTGCATTTTTTAGCGTTAAATCTCAACTGTCAAATTCTTGACCATTCTTCAAATTTAGCAAGATTCCTTCTCATGATGTATACTTCTTCCTTGGTGCCTTCTCTATTGCAGATTTTGGTATCATCTGCAAAAAGGCAAACCTTACCTGACAACCCTTCAGCAATATCGCTATCAAAAATGTTAAAAAGAATCGTACCAAGGACAGATCCCTGCGGCACACCACTGGATACATCTTTCTCCTCAGACTAAGCTCCATTTACCTGTAAAGCAAATAAATGGCCTCCCACTCAACCAATTTCTAACCCAGTCAGTCACTTTAGGGTCTATTCCTAGGATGCTCAATTTATTTATAAGTTGTCTGTGTGGAACGGTATCAAAGGCTTTACTGAAATCTAAGTACACCACATCTAGGACTCTCCCTCAGTCTAACTCTCTGGTCGCCCAGTCAAAGAAATTAATTAGATTTGTCTGACAAGACCTGCCCCTACTAAAACCATACTGCCTCAGATCCTGCAATCCATAGGATTCCAGAAACCTCACTATCCTCTGTTGTTGTAGCATTTCCATTAATTTACTCACCACAGTGGTCAGACTAATCGGTCTGTAGTTTTCAACCTCATCCTTACTTCTGCATTTGTTAAAAGGGACCACACGCGCCTTTCTCATTCCTCTGGGACCACTCCCGATTCTAAAGAAGCACTGAAAAGGTCTGACAGTGGAGCAGCTAGAACTTCCTCAAGTTCCTTCAGTACTCTCAGATGTATCCCATCCTGCCCTATTGCTTTGTCTAGCTAGTTCCTCACAAACATTGTCTTTCAAAAATTGTTCAAGATTCCCTTCACTACTGTTCTTATTTGTGGATCTTTTCTGAGACCCTGCTCTGGGCCTTTCATCTGTGAACACAGAACAGAAATATTTGTTAAGCAATTCTGCTTTATCCTTATCTGCTTCAATATATTCCTTCCCTTTACCTTTGAGTCTGACAATACCACTTTTGCACTTCCTCTTCTCACTAACTGTATCTGGAAAAATGTCTTGTCTTCCCATTATCCTGCATTGCCTATTTTTCCTTCTATTCGTATCTTTGCTTTCCTGGCTACTTTCCTAGCCTCACTAAGTTTTTTCCAAATAATGATGCTTGTCTTCCTCTTTCTGTGATCTCTTGTATTTTATGAAGGCCACCCTCTTTTTCTTCACCTTTTTTAGAGAACCATAGCAGCCTCCTTTTCCTTTTACATTTATTTACTTTCCTAACAAAAAGGTTTGCTGCCCTTAAAATATCCCTTTCAGTTTTACCCATTGCTTTTCTACATCCCCTAGCTGTTCCCATCCCGCTAACAACTCCTTGAAGCATTGTCCCATTTTGGCAAAGTTCAGTTTTCCTAAAGTCTAGGACCCTCATTTTTAAATGGACTTTATCAGCTATAGTCCTAATGCTGAACCACACCATCTGGTGATCACTGGATGTGAGATGATCCCCCACTATAACATCAGAAACACTTTCCCCACTGGTAAGCACCAGATCCAGTATGTCCACTACAAGTGTGGGTTCTATTACCAGTTGCTGGAATAATTCTCCCTGTAGAGATCTACTTCCTTCTAGATGACTCCGCAGCAGGGATGCACCAATCAACATTCAACATATTGAAATCGCCTATCAGTAGCACATCTACTTTCATGGCAATACTGCAAATGTCTTCAATTAAATCTTTGTCCATTTCTTCTGCTTGTGAAGGAGATCTGTATATCACACCAATGCAAATGGATTCCCCACTCCCTCTTTCTAGATTAACCTACAGTGCCTCCTCTTTCCCTTGTAAGCCCTGAAATTCTGTAGCTTTAATATTATTTTTTTTACATATAGTGCCACTCCTCTTCCCCTTCTTCCTACTCTGTCCTTCCTGAATAAAGTATAGCCCGGTATAATTACATCCCAGTCATGGTTGTCCATGAACCGTATCTTTGTAACTGCCACTAAATCCAAGTCAGCCCCTTCCATTAAAATCTCAACATCTGGGATCTTATTTCCCAAACTACTGGCATTAATTCACACTGCTTTCCAGACATTGCCCCTTTTACTCATTTTTACAGAGGTATTCAATGTTTCACTTACCTGGGACATTCTTCACCCATCTCCAACAAATCTAGTTTAAAGCCCTCTTTAGTAGGTTAGCCAGTCTGCTGTGGAAGACACTTTTGACTCTACTTGGATAGGTGGGCACCATCTCTGCTCAGCAGCCCTTGGAAAATCATCCCATGGTCTAGGAAGCCAAAACACTCTCGATTGTGCCATCCACACAGCCATGCATTCATCCTCCAGGATGTGAGCTTCTCTGCCTCGGCCTTTACCTTCAACAGGGAGGATTGAAGAGAACACCACCTGCGCACCTATCTGCTTTACCCTCTATCCCAGAGCCATGAAATCATGCTTGATACCCTCGGAGGGATACCTAACAGTATCACTGTGCCGACATAGATAGGCATTAGCGCATGACCAGGAAATACTGCACACCCTGAACACGAAAACAAAACACTCTGTGTACATACACATATAGAGGCCACAAACATCCTCTCATTGTAAATGGCTCACAATCAGACTATAAGTTTAGTCCCAAGTTTACTGTTCATTGTACATAGTTATTGGATCTGTTACATGTAATTGACCTTGTTGTTGTTCAATGTAAACCGCATTTGATCTCTGAAAAAAGCGGTATATAAATGCGAATAAATAAATCATCGGGTAATAGTCAGTAGGCTTGATGAGTCTCGGCAAACTCTCTGTAACATCTCTGGTTTTGGCACCTGGCAGACAGCACACTTCCCTGGACATCGTCTGGTCGGCAGGTGGATGCCTCAGTACCCCTCAGAAGAGAGTCACCAGCCACCGCTATCCTTTGCTTCCTTGTGGTCACTGATTCTGCAACTTTGGGGTGCTTGAGCTCTGGTTCTTCCCGTTCCTTGGATATTTCCCTCACTTACTGTACCATGTTGCGCTGGCTCTGTTCCGTTGCTTTCTTGTTTTCAGTCTTATTCTTGGATCTCTTCATTCTAATGATTTATTTTCTCCATTGGCAGGCAGGATAAGGGTTCACATAAGGTTGCCATCAACAGCAGAGACCCACAAAAGAAATCCTCTCAACTTCTTTTGTAAACGTTTAGATTGGTCCCTCCATGCATACATGCGCCTTCCCATCTGCCACCGCAGCCGTGCCTCATCTTCTCAGTCTCTCTCTCTTTCTGTGGAGTCCCACAGATGTTCTTCATGTTGGTCTGTGAGAGTCGTAGTGATTTGTTGTTTGTTTGCTACTTTTGTAAGTTGTCCGTTCTTGCCTACCTGCCTGCAGCTATGATAGCACGAGTTTTTACCTGTATTTTTATCCCTTAGTTTAGAGTTATTGGTCATTTGAAGTCTCCTACATCCAAGGGTGTTGAAAGAACTGACTAAATGATAAAACAGTATAAAAAACCCATTAAATAAAATAAAGTGAGCTGCCACCTTGTGTTTTGTATTTACAGAGGACAGGAAGGGAGATTCAGGGTCAAGAGAAACAGCGTAACTGTTCAATTTGGCACTGATGAAACCATTGCATCATCTTCGGCATCGATGGCATCAGTCTCCATGGCTCTGGAGCTTCATTGGACCCTGGCAGTGCCTAGGGCAGGAAGGGCTTGGATTCTATTTGAGGTATTTCCTGGTACCAAATAAAATGTTGGGATTCTCTCCCATCCTAAATCTGAGGGATCTGAACAAGTTTCTAGTCCAAGAAACGTTCAGAATGGTTTCTCTGGGCATCTTGCTTTCTTTATGTTTATGTTTATTAAAACTTTCTCCAGGACCAAGCAGGAAGTCAGTCCTCACTTATGGGTGACGTCGGCGCCGACGGAGCCCTCGCGGAGCAATTTTCCCCAGCTTTCAAAGAAAGCTTTTGGGAATTGCAGCGCGCATGCGCGGTCCCCTTCCCGCCCAAGGGTGCCATCTTAGCCAGTCTTCTTTTTTCCGCGGAGCCCTACAGACGTACCCGTCGTGTCCCCGCGAAAAAGTTGATTTTTATTCATAATTACTCTTTTTTCTGACTTAGTCAGTTTTCGTTTCGGTTTTTCCCTGGCAGCCCGGTCCTTTGACCTCGCCGGGGCCCTTTTTCCCCCGATGGCTGCCAGTGGTTTCAAGCGGTGTGGTCAGTGTGACCGAAATATGTCACTAACTGACACACACGACAATTGCCTCCGCTGCCTGGGCCCGGATCATGAAGAAATGATCTGTGGGCCTTGTGGCAAACTTTCCTCCAAAGCGTTGAGAAGTCGGCGGCATCAGCGGGATAGAATCTTCGCTGACCCCAGCCGTACCCGGACCTCGTCGGAGGCCTCCGCGTCCAGGGGTTCCAGCTCGGACCGTCGCCGGAGTTCCTCCGACAGGGGCTCTCCCTCCGGGGACCATCGACGGAAGGTGAAACCCGCGAGGGCGGCGTCGGTGGACGCTCCTGGCTCCGCGAGGGCCAGGTCGCATAGCCCCGATAGCCGCCCCGGGTCCTTGGAGAAGGAGCACCTCACGAAGCGACCTCGCCTGGAGTCGGAGCTGCCTGCTTGGGTAAGTCCTGTGGTCCTTCTGGACTCGCCTCCGCGACAGCCGACGTCGGGCCTGACGCCGTCGGGGCCCGAGTCGGGGGCTGCTGGGTCACCTGAGCTCGGACTCAGGTTGACGGCCTTGGAGAGCAGACTGTCTGCCTTCATGGACCAGCAGCGGGCACTGCTCGCTGGCTTCGCTGGCGCCGCTGCCCCGACCGCCGGGACGTCGACGTCTAAGTCGACCCCGGAGACCGAGCCGATCCTCGAGTCGATGCGAACTCGAGTCGATCCTCGGTCGAGGTCACCCTCGGCCTCCCGTTCGGGACCGAGGTCGCCGACGCCGACTCCCTCGGCGTCGGGGCGGCAGGCGCCGCGCCCTGCCCGGGCCGACCCCACCGAGTCCTCGTCGGAGTCGGTCTGGGAGTCTGAAGAGGAAGAGTCGCCTGATTCTTTTCGGACTCGGCGTGTCCCCTCGGACTCACCTGAGTCCGAACCTCGGAAGCAGTCCCCCCCGGAGGATGCCCGGTTCTCGGACTTCGTCAGGGATATGGCCAAGGCTTTGGCCTTCCCTGCGGACCCCGAGGAGGAGCCTCGAGCCGAAGAGCTCGACGCCCTCCAGTATGACTCTCCCGCCAGGGAACACTTTACTGTGCCGGTTCCTCCCATGCTGGAACGACTACTCTTCCGCATGTGGGAGAGTCCGGCCACCTCGCCGGTCCTGAGCAAGCGGGTCGATTCTATCTATCGAGTCCGCAAGAGCCCTGGCTTCCAAAAAGCACAGCTACCACACCATTCCATGGTAGTGGAATCGGCCATGCATCGTCTTAAGAGCCAGAAGATGCACTCCTCGGTGCCTCCTGGCAGGGAGGCCCGTAACCTGGATGGCCTTGGTAAGAAGTGTTTCCAGGGCTCTATGCTCGCATGTCGTGTCCAGACCTACCAGCTGTACATGGGCATGTATCTCCGAGACCTGGCTAAAGAGCTAGCCGGCTTCTCCGCTGGTTTGTCCGAGGAACCCTTGCGGAGGTTCCTGGCCTTGTCCACTGGCATTCGGGAATGCTCAAAATTCATGTCCCGAGCAGCCTATGATGGCTTTGAAGCATCGGCTCGAGTGGCCGCAGCCGGCATCGGTGCCCGCCGACAGGCTTGGCTTCAGTCGTCTGACCTTGAGCCCTGGGTGCAGGACAAGTTGGTCGATGTCCCTTGCCGAGGCGAAAACCTCTTTGGCAAGCCCATGGCTGATAAGGCTGCACAAATTGAGACGGAGACTCTCACCAGGACTAGGCTTTCTAGGAAGACCTCCGCCCCTTCCCAGAAAAAGAAGGGCTCGGGAAAGAAGTCCTTTTACCCGAGGAAGGCGGCTGCCTACAAACAGTACCCCCACTATCAGGCCCCTGCAGCTCCCCAACAGGGCCAGCAGGCCAAGGGACGGGGTAACGGGTCCCGTAGGCAGCAAGCCCCCAAGCCTGCACCACCAGCCCCTGCTCCGCAGGGTGGGGGTTTTTGACTCATTAAGCATAGCCTCTCCCCCCCCCCGCTGGTTCCTCCCAGCACCGGAGGCCGGCTGGTTCACTTCGCCCACAGGTGGTCCAGCATCACCTCAGATGCCTGGGTGCTTCAAGTCGTGCGAGAAGGCTATCTTCTCCACTTCCACCAGGTCCCTCCCTCCTATTTTCCGGGAGAACCTCCACGACCCCCTCTGCACAGGGAATTACTCCTTCAGGAGTTAGCAGGTCTTATACAGGAACAGGCGGTGGAACCGGTGCCCCACCACCTGAAAGGTCAAGGCTTTTATTCCAGGTATTTTCTAATACCAAAAAGAACAGGAGGCCTCAGACCCATCCTGGACTTGCGCAACCTCAACAAGTTCCTCGTGCGGGAGAAGTTCAAGATGCTTACCCTTGGAATCCTTCTGCCCTACCTCCAGCAGGGAGATTGGCTATGCTCCTTGGATCTAAAGGATGCCTACACGCACATCCTCATCCACCCAAGCCACCGCCAATACCTAAGGTTTGTGGTGGCAGGAAATCATTACCAGTACAGAGTACTGCCCTTTGGCCTGTCCTCCGCACCGCGTGTCTTCACAAAATGTCTCGCGGTGGTGGCGGCCCATCTCAGGCTTCACGGCCTCTATGTCTTTCCGTACCTCGACGACTGGCTCATCAGAGCGGCGTCCGCTCTGGAGGTCACCAACGCCACGCGCCGCACGGTGACTCTTCTGCAGCACTTGGGCTTTGTTATAAACTTCGCAAAGTCCACTTTGCTCCCCTCACAGGATCTCGAGTTCATCGGCGCAAGGCTGCACACTCCTCAGGCACGAGCGTACCTGCCGCTCGACAGGGCTCAACGGCTCATGGACCTAGCCGACCGTTTTCGCAGCCAGCCCCTGGTCTCCGCCAGGCGCTTCCTGAGACTACTCGGCCATATGGCTTCCACCGTCCATGTGACCCCCAATGCCCGCCTGAATATGCGGCCTGCTCAATGGTGTCTCCGCCAGCAGTGGCGACAAGCCACAGGCGGCCTAGCAGACCTAGTGCGCGTCTCCGAGCCGCTGCTCTCGTCTCTCCGGTGGTGGCTTCAGCGGCCGAAACCTGATATTCGGCATGCCTTTCCAGTCACCTCAGCCGGCCCGGGTGCTGACAACAGATGCATCCCTCCTGGGCTGGGGAGCGCATTGCCAAGGGGCACGTACTCAGGGCCTCTGGACCACGTGGGAGTCTGCCCAGCAGATCAACTTCCTGGAGCTCAGGGCGATCCGCCTGGCTCTCAAGGCCTTCTCCCACCTGACTTCTCACCAGTCCGTCCTTGTCCAGATGGACAATCAAGTTGCCATGTTCTACGTGAACAAGCAGGGGGGCACGGGCTCCTTCCTCCTCTGCCGGGAGGCACAGAAGCTCTGCTCTTGGGCCGTCAGTCACGGCGTTCTCCTCAAGGCAGTTTATCTCCCAGGCCAAGAAAATTGCCTGGCGGACAAACTCAGCAGGATCCTCCAGCCGCACGAGTGGCGTCTGGATCCCTTGGTAGTTCAGAAGCTCTTTCTAAAGTGGGGCCTCCCCACGGTGGATCTCTTTGCCAGTCCTCACAACCGGCAACTTCCTCGCTTCTGCTCTCGTCAGCCACACCCCCTTCGGGTTGCGGCGGACGCTTTTCTACTCTCATGGTCGGGGAGCCTTCTGTACGCTTTCCCTCCCATCCCGCTAGTCTCTCGGACTCTTTTCAAGGTTCTCCGAGACAAAGCCTTCATGATCCTGGTGGCCCCTCGCTGGCCCAGACAGCCGTGGTTTCCGCTCCTGCTGCAATTAGCGGTGGAGGATCCATTCCCTCTGGGGGTACAACCGGATCTCCTCACTCAGGATCAGGGGTCTCTGCTACACCCCAACCTCAGGTCTCTCAACCTAATGGCCTGGCTGCTGAGAGGGTAGTCCTTGCTCCCCTTCTCCTGCCGACAGAGGTGGAGGAGGTCGTCCTAGCTTCGCGTCGACCTTCTACCTGCAAATGCTACGCCCTTAAATGGCGTCGTTTTTCCGTTTGGTGTACCCGACAGTCTCAGGATCCCTTCTCCTGCCCGGTGTCGGTGGTCTTGCAGTACTTGCTCTACCTCTCTAATCTGGGACTTAAGTCCAACTCCGTCAAAGTTCACCTCAGTGCTCTTTCAGCACATCATGTGCCGGTGGACGGCAGACCTCTCTCCAACGACCCTCTCGTAGCGAGGTTTCTCCGAGGTCTCCTTCTACTTAAACCACCTCTGCGCCCGCCAGCGCCTGACTGGGACCTGAATGTGGTTTTACAGCGGATCACCTGTCCGCCTTTTGAACCTATGGCTACCTGTTCTCTCCGTTTTCTTTCTTGGAAAACACTGTTCTTGATAGCCCTCACTTCCGCTAGACGCGTAAGTGAATTGCAGGCCCTCGTGTCTGATCCCCCTTACACTCGGTTCTACAAAAATAGGGTAGTCCTACGGACTCACCCAAAATTTCTTCCAAAAGTGGTCTCCCCCTTTTCACATCAATCAGGAGGTGGTACTTCCAACCTTCTTTCCCAGACCACACTCCAGCCGAGCTGAGACGGTCCTCCATACCCTGGACTGTAGAAGGGCTTTGAACTTCTACCTTGACCGTACGCGGGAGCACCGTAAAGCTGCTCAGCTTTTTGTGTCTTTTGACCCCAATAAATTGGGACTCCCGGTCTCCAAGCGTACTCTGTCCATCTGGGTTGCGGACTGTATCTCTTGGGCTTATGGGGCAGCCGGACTCTCCTTGGAAGGTCGAGTCACGGCTCACTGCGTTCGGGCAAAGGCTACGTCAGTGGCTTACCTCCGCTCTGTTCCGCTGGCAGACATCTGCCGGGCCGCTACTTGGTCTTCGAGCCAGACTTTTGCGGTCCATTACTGTCTCGAGAGGGAGTCCCGCAGGGACAGTGCTTTCGGACAGGCAGTCCTCCGTAATCTCTTCGAGGTTTGAGCAACTCCTACCCTCCATCCCGGATGGGGGCTACCGGTGGGTACTAATTCAGCGAAGATTCCATCCTTCTGTACTGCCGAGCTCGAGGGAGCTCATTTTTGTGCTTAGGGTCTCCAGTAGCCTTAAGCTTGGGAGTCCCATATGTGAGGACTGACTTCCTGCTTGGTCCTGGAGAAAGCGTAGTTACTCACCTGTAACAGGTGTTCTCCAGGAGCAGCAGGAATCAGTCCTCACAACCCTCCCTCCTCCCCGTGGAGTTGCAATCATCTGCTTTAGTTGTTTTTGCAAATTTTTATGCTGTCTTTTTTAGCTATGTCATCTGACTGGTTAAGATGGCACCCTTGGGCGGGAAGGGGACCGCGCATGCGCGCTGCAATTCCCAAAAGCTTTCTTTGAAAGCTGGGGAAAATTGCTCCGCGAGGGCTCCGTCGGCGCCGACGTCACCCATAAGTGAGGACTGATTCCTGCTGCTCCTGGAGAACACCTGTTACAGGTGAGTAACTACGCTTTATATACCGCCCAATACGGTTAGCATCTGGGCGGTTCACAATACATAAAATCAAATTAAAAGAGAGCTGCGAAAGGAGAAATAGAGAGAGAACGCCATAAAATCAGACAGAAAAGAGATGAGGACAGAGAACAGTCGGGGAACAAAGGTGGCAACATAAGGGGAGAGGGGAAACACATCGACAGTACAGAAGGGTGAAGGAAAGAAAGGGGATTGGCTCTGTTCTCTGGACCTAAAGGATGCCTATACCCACATGCAGATATATCCCATTTACAGGAAGTATCTGCGATTCATCATAGGGCATCACCACATCTAGTACTAGATACTGCCCTTTAACCTCATGTGTGCTTTGTGCCTCTTCACAAAATGTCTTGCAGTCATTGCAGCATTTCTGCTTAGACTGGGTGTGCATGTGTTTCCCTACTTGGATGATTGGGTGGCTAAGAGCACCACTCGGAAAAGGGTTCAAGAATCAGTATGCTTTACAGTCTGACTACTGGAGCTACTAATGTTTGTTATTAATTATCTCATATCAAACCTCAGCTTATCACACAATTGGAATTCATTGGAGCTCTGCTGGACATAACTCAGTTGAAAGCCTTCCTTCTACAAAGTTGACCTGGTTGGTGGCGATGGAAGAAAGGGTATAACAGAGTCATCAGATGCCAGCGAGAGACCAGTTGAGAATATTGGGCCACATGGGCTCCTTGGTTCATGTAACTCTGTTGGCATGTCCAAAATGAAACATGCTCAGTGAACCCTGAGTATGCAGTGGATACAATCACAGGCTCAAGGATGTCATTTCTGTCACTTCTCCTCTCTGGGACTCCCTGTCCTGATGGACAGATCATTCAAGTCTGGTGAAAGGTCTCCCTTTTCAAATTCCCGCCTACCAAAGGTTGCTGACAACAGATGCGTCCAAGTTGGTCTGGAAAGCCCATGCAGATAGGTTTTACACCCAGGGCCCTTTGGTCCACCCAGGAAAGTCTACATCAGATAAATTTCCTGGAACTGAGAGCAATCTCGAATCTCCTAAAGGCTTTCAGAGAATAGCTGGCCAGTCAAATTATAATGATCCAGATGGACAATCAAGTTACAGTGCAGTCCATCAACAAACAAGGAGGAACAGTCAGGATGTGGAACGTCACCATCTTTCAAGGAATGATGCTCAGGGCCATATACCTGCGAGGTGAGAATGACGCCCTAGTAGACAGACTGATCTTCGTCCTTCAATCTCATGAATGGAGTCTGGACCAGGATGTAGCTCTGTCAATTTTTCAAGAGTGGGGCAGCCCTTCAATAGATTTGTTTACTACTCCTTGGAACAAGCAAGTGCCTCAGTTTTGTTCCAAGATAAGGACATACAGCAAGCTAGCCTTTGATGCCTTATGTATGCGTATCTTCTTATTCCTCTGATAGCAAAATCTCTTCTGAAACTCAGAGATGATGGGGTATGCTGATAGTGCCTTATTGGCCCAGAAACCCATGGTTCCTTCTTCTGGTCATACTATCCATCGAAGAGCCAGTTCACCTGGGCAACTCACCAATTGATTATGTAGAATTAAGGAAA